>VZTB01003475.1:1071135-1112561 GCA_013397245.1 Thryothorus ludovicianus
TTTTTGTTGTTCAGGGTTGTTCCTTCATTTGTTGGGCTGGGGAGTGTTTTATCTGTTAAATAAACAACTTTTTCCACTTTCTACCAAGGAAATTTTTCTTCCTATCCCGATTCAGCTAAGGGGAGGGGTGGTTCATCTAGAGGTTTGTTTGTTTTCCTTTCTTTCCCTCTCCCAAATTTGCCCTAAACCAGAACATCTGGTAAAATAAATCTCTTTTCTTCTAGCTATCTTTTTTTGTTGTTTTCCTATGCCAGAGACCAGACACTAGGAAATTCACTGCTAGTTCCAAATAGAATAAAGTTGCTCACCTAGTGGTAAGAAGTGTACATATTTTGGGAAGGATAAAATGTATGCTTCATATTTTTCAGTTACTCAAGAAGGTTATTTATAGATCCAAAGCGAAGAAATTATGTTGTTCAACTGAAACATCCCACAACTGACAGTAAATATCAAGCTTCACACTTTTAAAAAGAAAAAAAGCTTTCCAAATATGACAAAAGAAAATTTCTTTCCCTAATGCCCACTATGTGTGGGAAGACAGATGAAAGATGTGTGGGAGCAGTGTTTATTTTGGTGATTTTTCCTTCCTCAGGCACCTGTGACAGCTTCTGCTGAGAGCCTTCAGGAAGGCAGAAGAAGGGAGATACTCCCCTGAGTGAAAGATGGAGGAGGTGGAGAGCTCAGCAGCCAATCTGTTTTGGACTCCAGGTGAGGTCAAAGGACATGCACAACATTAAGCTGAGTCTTCTTTCTGCCGCTTCTTGCAAGAGGAAATCTGTGATTTCTGTTTCCTTCTGAGATAGAAGCTGTCTTGAGTGTGCAGAGCAGAGTTATCTGTCTGAGACACAGCATCTCTGTTCCACAGAGCACATGCCCAGTGTTAATTTTTCCTCATTGCTGTGCCATGAGACATCCCTTTTATATCTGAAACAGTGGTAAAACATAGGTCTTTGCAGAGCTGGACCCTGCAGAACCAGATCATGAGCCTAGCAGTAAGAGAGGAGGCTGCAGCCTCAGGGAGGCTGTCCCAGAGGTAACTTCACATGAGTATTTTCCCTTTCATCTTAAGAACCTGGAATTTCTAGTGACTCAACAACTCTAAAATGTGTAGTGTCAGTGCTAGGCTTAGGGGTATTTATTCATTAAAATTTGTTTGATGCCAAAGAGCCATTGGAAATAGTCCATATATCTCCCCTTGCAGACACACTCACTGAGTTTTGTTTACAAACTGAATAAATAGTTGTTATTCATGCAAAAATATTACAGGTTACCATATGGATAAAAGGCTTTAGTGCATGAATCATGAGATCATGAAATACCAGGAGAGGAGGGACTCCAAGAATCATCTGGTCCAGCCTTTCTTGACAAAAGCATGGTCTGGACAGGATGGCCCAGCACCCTGTCCAGACAAATCTTCAAAGTGTCCAATATTGGGGAGTCCATCATTACTCCAGAGAGATTATCCCAATGCTTGATTGTGCTCACTGTGAAAAATTTTTCAATTGTGTTTAATTGCAATCTCCCCAGGAGTATCTTGTACCTATCAGCCATTGTCTTTTCCACATGACTCTTTCGAAAAGGATGTCTCCATTTTCTCTACAGTGACCCTTTAAATACTGGCACACAGTTGTAAGGTCTCCCCCGAACTTTCTTTTCTCAAGACTGAACAAACCCAGTTCTCTCAGCCTTTCCTCATGTGGCAGGCTGCCCGGTCCTTTTACCTTTTTTGTGCCCTTCTCTGGATCCTCTCCAGCTTGTCCACATCCTTTTCTGCAGAGCAGGGACCAAAACTGAACACAGTGTTCCAGATGTGGCCTGACAGTCACTGAATAGAGTGGGACAATGGCTTCTTTCTCTCTGCTGGTGATGTTCCTGTTGACCAGCATCCTGTTGGTTTTCTTTGTGCTGCAGCTGTTGTCCCTCAGGGTCCCCAGGTCCCTTTCCCAGAGCTGATCCCAGCCTGTGCTGCACTCCTGGACTTGGCTCTCCCAGGACCTTACACCAGCCCTTGCTGAGCTTCACAAGGTTCTTGTCAGCCCACTCTTCCAGCCCATCCAGCTCTTCCTGCAGGGTGTCTCTCCTGTCCTGTCCCTGCTCTTGATTGTTATGCATTCCTGGCTGCTTCTTGCTCATTGCTGGAAAAATTTCCCAACTATGTGAAAAAAAAAACCCAATGATTCAATGGTACCTGTGTGTATAATTGTAATATTGGTAGATAATAAGTAGAGATAGTGCATATATTTGGAGAAAACTAGGATCATCTTGCAAGAAATTTGTGAGCAGCAAAGAGCGAAAATGACTGCAATAATATTCTGTATTTAAATTGAGAGAACTATTTGTAATAAGTTTATCGTAAACAGAAAAGAGAATATCACTTCCTCAGTTATTTGAAATATGCAGTGTGTTTTGAAACACTGTCTGGACCCACTTGGGTTTATATTCTGTACTTAAATACTACAGGTTATTTACCTGCTTTTTGAAATGCTGATTTGGAACCTTTTATATTGTTTAAAAACCAACTTACTGTCATCCACAAGTAACCTGAGAGACAGAGTTCTTGCAGAATACAGCACCACATTATTAAAGTTAACTTATATAATGACTCCATTTAAGAAAATAATTTTTCTCAATGTATGCACCACAATTGCATGTTTGATAAGTTTATCAAAAACTTATTGCATTTTGATGGAATGTTAAATTTTAGTCTAAAACCCAGCCAATGCTAACTTCTTAAAAATCAGAATTGGAAAAAATATAAAAGGAAAGAGAAATTAACAGCATTATTCCAATTAAGGAATGAAGACAGAGGGAATTTAAAATATACTCCATCCTATTACCTTGTTGATCTGATCAGGGGTGTTCCGCTCTGATGCTGTAGAAGAAATTAGTTTCCAGAAGATTAAATTCAGGTATATTTTCCCATAAAAATATAATAATGTACAAGATGTATGGAGATGTGTCATGTGTGAGGTACCTCAGTTTTTGTTCTAGCCTTACAACTGTAACATTTACATACTGTAAATATCAGGTATTAGTGTTTCAGTGCTGCAGTTAGAAACCAGTGGTGGTTGGAGCAGTGAAATATTTTTAGGGTTTTTTTTTTTTTATGGTATTCTAATTTCATTTTTCATTGCATTCATTCTGACAGAAAAGGAATTATTTTCATTGATGATGTTTTACAGATTTTTGGCCACTTTTGTGATCAGAGTCCATGCATGGTGGGTGGATCAGCTTTGTTACTGTTTGATTGATGTAAAGAGCACTTTCACTACACCCATGGGTTCCCCAAAGGTTTTATTAAGAACAATCTTTCCTTTTGAAAAATGTACTCAGGGACAACAATTGAACATGATTCAAGCTTAATAAGATGAGAAGGGCTACAGAGAAAACAAAGGCAATAGCCAGTGAAAATCTATTTGGAGAATGTTGACTTTTTCTCATGCCCTTGGGCTATATGTTCAGGATGTATCCTTTTCTCTCATAAATCCCATCTGTCATTTCCAATTTCTTAGAGAGGGTCTGGCAAGGAAATGTGAAGAATCTCATGAGTGTTAGAATAACTGGTGTTCTACAACGGAAATAGAACTGATAATTTTTTGACAGAAGAGATTTATGTCAGATAAATGCAGTTCAGTTAAATTTTATGTTGCCAAAAATGCAATAAAAACACTTAATCAAAATACATCCTTGTGTTGAAAGAGTTTTCATAATATCAAAATATATTTATCTCTGTAGCTAAAATATTTAGTTAAGGTTTGTAATTTCAATTTTTTTTTGCCTTGTATTGCACTAGCAGCATTGTATTTATAACATAATATCAGAATGTGATATTTAGTATACAGTATATAAACATTTTAACAATGTAAAATTTTAGTGTTGCTAAACTAAAGATTCCAATGTCCGTATTTAGATTTGTTTGACACATTGCTGAAAAGTTTTTGCAGATTAGTTTTTCCTTCTTTCTGCATCTCAACAGAATGTCAGGGTATCAGAAATTCCTAAAAATATTATGTATTTTATAAAGGCTTATTTAAAATTAATTCATGTTAGTCAGCCTTATCAAGGAAAAAGAATTCAAGAGATGAGTGAGGACAAAACAGTAAATGGTTGATTATTAAATGAATTGTAGCCAGCTCTGAAACAGAAGTCTCAAGCAGATTTTGAAGCAGGGGAGCAGGGTTGTGGTTCCCCACCTATGCAGTGGCACCATTTAGTTCTTCATGCATATTTATCAGGAATTTATTGCAAAACATACAGAGTACCTGATTTTGCTTTCTGTTCATAACCAGTGTAAGACCAATGTGAAAGAAGAACTCAGCCATGTGTTGAGTAATGACTGATTATTTAGCACATTCATGGTGCTACTGGTATTCCCAGCTCTGCTGCCAAATTAGCCAAAGACAAACCCCCCTGTCAAAAGACATTGATAACTGCTTTTAAAATTCAACCATAAGGTACAAAACCATTTCCAAGTACAGGACAAGTAATTAATCCCCTTACTATTTGTACATATAAGATCTGATAATTATGTGTTCTGGCCACATTTATGGGAATGTTTATGACTACCAGCTGATCTCACATAAATGGTAGTACCTGTACTTACTGCAAAATAAAGGAAATCTACTTTGAGATTTGAGCTATTTTTGTAAGGCTAACTATCTTTGTATGAGACCAGCTAAATACCAAAGTATTTGTCATGACTGGAATAAAGTTTTAGATCTGAAGAGCTGGAGCCATTATGGTTTCTACTCTGATCTTTGGTGCAATGCTATTTTCTGTCAGGATCAGAATTTTTATGCTAATTTGTAGGATGTTTCCCAGTGATTTGTGGCCAAGTATGACTGTAGATGTTCTGACCAGGGAAGTGGTTTCTTTTCCTAGTGATTCTGTTGCAGTGTAGTCTCAATAATATGGGCAGAAGCCTACAGAAAATAGCAGGGAGGACTGAGCAGTTAAAGCTGGGTAGATATTTTCTGTTAAGGGATGCTTTACCATCATTACTGTCACAGGCAGGAACTCCTTTCTCAAGGTCACCCAAGAGAAGTCACAGGGTGGCTGAAATCCTGCCACTGCCAGAAGTGAGGAGCCCCCCTGTCCTGTGATTAACCCGTGTTTGTCACAGCAGCAGCTTGCAGTGGGGCTTGCCAAATGAGATGAAGCCCTCCTTACTCATTGGGACAGAACAATTGAAAATGACAGAGAATGGTAATAAAGAAAGGTTTCAGCAGCAGCATTTCCCATTCATCACTGAGCTTCCTTTCATCTTCTTAGCCCTTTTTTATGTTGCCCAATGGGATATCTTGGATTCTGTAGTTTCATCTTTAAGGACACTACTACTGCATACGACGGATGGTGTTGTTCTTATCACATTGTGCAAACTGGCTTATGACTCTACTCCGAGCAAAAAGTGGATTAGTATGCAAGATGTCAATACAATGTTAAATTAAACAGCACATAGTAATGAAAGGCATTTAATTTTGTAATGTTAAATGAAATCTTAACTGAGCAGAACTGATTATTGTATAAAATAGAATGGATAAAAGGCTTGACTCATCCGTTGTCTAGACAAATCACTTAGAAATATGTGGGTTAGTTTTAGAGCCATTCAGACAATGTAAAAGCTTATTTGTAATCTGTTTGTCAAATTAAAAATGGTTTTTTTTTTGACTCCTTTGTAAGCTATTAAGAAATATGATGTGTTGATAAACAGCTTAAGATAAGTCGGAGGAAGGCAAAAGGCTTTCCCAGTGGCAGATCACAGACCCAGAGTAGGGCCAGAAAATAATTTCTGACAGATTATTTGTCACCCAGAAAACATAATTTTGATTGACTTAAAACTTTTTGTAAACTCAAATTCAGCAAACACTTTTGCTGAGCAAAGCTAAAGAACACAAACAAAAAGGGAGATGCTGAAAGCAGCTTGTCAAGGTAGGGTCAAACAGGGGTTTGGACTTATTTTTTCAAAGGCAACAAGAGTAAGAACATAGTTCCATCACTTCTGAAAGCAGTGATTTGAACACCAAGGGAAGACAAAAGCACATTTGATGTTCTCTTGTCTCTGATCTATAGTGGAAATATTCACTGATAAAAAATTACTTTCATCACCACAGATTTGCATGCTTTTAATGCTTCCACTCTAAGCCGTCTCTGCAAGCAGGATACCAGCTGGGAAATACCACAACCTATAGCCCCTGACTGCCTTCCTGGCCACAGGCAGGACTGTCCCTATCCCAGGAGATGGAGCAAGTCCAAAGAGCCCACAGGCTGTGGGAGTCACTGTCAGCAAGGGGCTCTAGGGCATCCTGCTGCAGCCCTCAGTTCTGCAGGGCTTAATGAAATCAAATGCCCACAGGATGCCTCCATGGGTAATTGCATAATTGTGAAAATATGAACTCTGCCTCTTCTTCTGCCTACACAGCTTCCTCTCCTTCATCTTCTACCACTCACTGAAAGAAAGAAAATTATGGCTGTATTTATAAGAGCCTCTGAGAATTGCAGGCTTTACTGAAGCTTGTATTTTTTTATTTCTGTTTTAATACACTGATGAAATGTTTTGAGGTTTTTTTTCTAATAGGACTAGAAAATATTACATACTTTCTTCTTATTTGAGCACACATATAGGAGTTCTTTTGACCACATTTACTATGAATTATTTGATCATGGTCCTCATTTTTATTTGACACAATAAAAATAACTTCTATTTTTAAATGGTGCGCATTGAATTACTACACATGCTCCCCTTTCAAAGAATTAGGAATGGTAGCTTGTAGAGAGTGTTATTAATCACCATTCAAACTCCAAGCACAGTAGAGGGCTGCAGTGTTGAATTTTTTAAAAGAAAACACATAAAACCACATTAAAAATTTCTCCCCCATCAGTATTTGTGTCTTGGCTGGCAAAACTTAGGAGACAGTCTGCCCATTGCACCTCCTTCTCTGCTGCCACGGCCTTGATCTTTTCTTCAAGTCAGCCATTGGCAATGATATCGTTTGGTAATGATGGGAATGTTCACCTTTGGGAAGGCCAGGCCCATCACTTCACCAGAGCCACCAGCAAGACTCTCTTACAGTAGCATTACATTAATCTGCTTACTTACCCCAGTCCCATTTACATTTCTCTGCTGGGCCTCCCACATTCAAGCTGGCTCCAGGGAAGCTGCTGGGCAGCAGCACCAGCATGTCATGGGTCATGCAGGAAACCACAAGCAAGTCATGATAAAAGTCAGCAGTGGGAGTGCAAAGGCAGACAGTCAGAGCTGGGAAATGCCAGAGCTGAGATCACCCTGGCAAACTGTACTGAATCACCTGGTACTTATTTACCATGATATTTTACCCCTAATTACATGTGCCCATGCAAATTTTTAGACCATGGCCATACTCATTGTATATGCAATTCATAATTTTTAAGTCATTGTCTCTGCAACTGTAGTTTTCAGCTCGTTTTTTGCTTTTCTTTGTACATGCAACCACATTCAAAGCTTTTGATGGCAGGGTTTAAGAGCAAGAAGCAGAATTTCAGTCCTTCCTCAAGACACAGTGATGTTGTAAACAAGCTGAGGTTCTTAAATCTTTTACAACATCTCCAACTCCCATCCTATTCATGGCTCACTGATATGCTTAATTTGAACCCATCTGTTAGCTGCTTAAAGTGAAGGTTGCATTTTATCTATTTAAAGTCATTTACATTAAATCAGAGATTTGGCTGTTTTCCTGAGTGGTCACTTAAGGCAGGTCTAATTGTACAGGAATACAGACTCATTAATGTCAAATGGAAAACAAAGGTAATTGAAATTTGCAGTAAGCTATTACTAGCCCTTTAATAAGGTATTAATTAAAAGATCTGATACAATAAACCGACCATGTATAAATTTTGAACTTGAAAAAAAGAACAAAGTAGCTAAGAGAGGGGAAAATAAACTGGGGAAAAACTACTTTGATATAATAGTCTTGGAGAAATATGCAAATATGCTGGAAACAGAGACACATAAAACCAGATTTGTAAGGTGAACGTATCTGATATAGTCCAGATACCCATCTCAGTTCAGACATTTCATAGCCTCTTGTTCCTAATATGTCAATCTGAAGAAAGTCTAATGTATTGAGAAACATCATACAAAGCACAGAGATGTATTTAAAAAAAAGTAGACAATTTGTTTCTCTAGCTTTACAGGGACCTCCCTTTTACCACACCAAGGGATTTAAGACTCTTTTGTTGCTAGAAATAGCAGCAGTGGGCCATGGACATGTTTCATGCTGAGGTCAAATTCACTCCAGTAGCTCATGGCTATACATACAAGACACACATCAGTGCTGGAACCACGAGCTGCTGCCACTGCATCACAAAGGGTTCCAGCAGACAGTCAGTGCCCATAGCACTGCCCTCCCACAGGCCCTGGTGTTAACAGTCCATGACATCAAGCCATGCCCTGTTGCCCTTCAGGAAGGTGCATGAGGTTGGTGCTGGTGCTATGGTAGTGCCCCCACATCCATGCTGGGAACCACAGTGCCCATGGGAAGGCAATCCATGTGTTCTTGATGGGTCAAAAAACAGCTGACTGTAGTGTAGAGCATGCTATAAGGATAAAGGAAGGTGAGATTTGAAAACAGATTTGAAATATTGAGCTATAAAGGATAAACCATCATGTTTCAGTAGCTGGATTAATATGTTAAAGAGGATGTACTGGATCTTCCAGTGCAGTTGTGATGTTGCTGCACTAACCAGCAGAATCCTCCTTAGATTTGGAAACCCTAAAGGGTTCTTACAGCAAAATCTTTTCTGAAACTCTTACTAAAGCTGGCTGTGGCATGGTAGTCAGAATAGCTGATCTGGTTGGCTTGCTCTTTCTGAAGCCCAGAATGACATCATTCATTGCTTCCCTTCCTTCCAGGTTATCTGCTTCCCATTTCTTGCAATTGGTATGAAGCAATTGCATGGTGCTTTATCCATACAGAACCTTGTACCATGAACTGAAGAAGGGGTGTCCATACAACTGGCTGAAAACTTTATCCCCACAATACCCCAAGGAAAGGAGGAAGAATAAGATATTTCCATTCCCTGTCCTCCTTTCAGTCCCTGATTGGCTTTTCTATAGTATGTTTTGATGACATGTTCTTATCTTGAGCAGCTCTGCATCTAGCTGAAAATGAGAGGTGAAGTAAGTGGTGTGTTAGATGCTGAGATCTTTCGCTGGATCTATCGCAGGTCCAGTACTGCAAGTATCACTTAAAACCCAAATATGACACAACAGAAGTGTGTGAGAGGATTATACTGAGAATAAGCAGGTTCATAAGTACCCAAGGATGTCTCTGGGCATTGAAGCAAACCAACAACTGGTCTCCTTCTCTTTTAAGAAGTCCTTTTAATCTGCAGTACTGGTGCTGCCTGCAAATGCTTGGTTGGGAATGGTCTCTGATGGCCACGTGGTGGCTAAGAAATGTCCATGTTATCTGGTCAGTGTGGGCTGCATCTGTGACAGGCTTGCTTTAGCTGTTTCTTACTTGGACAGTCACAGTCAGGTCCCTAAACTTTCTTGAGCTTGACTGTGATTTTGGGAGAGGGAGAGGTCAGATGGTCCCAGGCACTGCAGGCAGGGCTGTGCTCAGTGCAGGCAGGGGCTGACTGCATCACAGCCTGCTTGCAGACAGGCTGTCCAAATCCTGCCTCTGTATTAAGCACTCTTCTCTAAATGGAATCCAATCTTACCTCCCTAGGGTTGTCTCCTAACCCATTCACAGTCCTTCATGTACCACTACTGCCCACAGCTCCATGAGGAGCAGCTTAGTGCATCTGACAGGAGGACAGAGGTGCTGGCTGGGATTCAGGAACGTAGTACGAACCAGATAGTGCTCAAGAAGAGCAATCTCTCTTCCCAGAGTGGCAAAGCCACTCAGGGGTAAATGTCCTTTCCCAAAAAGTGGTCAACAAAGGAGCCAAACCTTGAATGTCAGCATCCCCTGGGGACCACTGTTACTGCAGATCCCTGTGCTGCACTGAGTGCTCTGTGCCACCCACATCCCTCATAAGGGTGTCCCCGGTGTCACTGGGGAGCCACTCTGAGCTCCACCTACCCTTTGTGGACCAAGCCCTGTTGGGGTTCAAGCCCCACCCCGGGACATGCTGGGCATCCCTGCTGGGGTGAGGGCTGCACTTGGTGGGCTTGCCCAGCAACCCNAACCACAGCCAAAACTTAACACAACTGTCAGCTCAATCCACGTGTTGTTCTCTGAGCCAAAGCACCAACACAGAAAAAAACCCCCTCTGTCTTGTTGGGTCTGTAGGAATTCAATTGCCAGCACATATCGCTTCCAGCAGACACAGCACAGCTTGACCTGTTCTCACAGGCAACAGAAGTTGAATTTAGGAGCCCTAATAATGACAGCAATCTGGTCATAAATGAATTACAGGGCAACAATTATCTACTGAAATTTTTAGATTAGAGAAGCTATTGAAATTTTTAGATTAGAGAAGCTTTCTTTTCATGGATGAAAAATGAATTACTGAAATAAATTATTTGCTGCAAATTATTCTTTCTGCTTCCATTGCTTGATGATCTGTGATACATCTGATACAAAACAGTCATCAAGAAAGCCCGTGTCACTCTTTTCAGCTACAAAATCAAGGGTTTAATTCATCATGATTTCCCTGACCATTCTTTGGATCATTTACATTTACCCAAGTGGATTTAAAATGCTACCAGATCTCTAACATTTCACAGGCACACTGGAAGGTGTAAAGAACTCTGAAAAGGTGCAAGACGAGGGAGAATAAAGCACAAGGATTTTAGCAGCCACACTAAGTAAAGTCTTTATAAGGACTGATCTGGCATTTCAAAAATAGTTTCTTCTCAACCTTTTGAGAATGTGCTGAGATTTATAATCTGAAAGGAGCTGATCTCACCTTTCAAATGGAACAATGTCCTGTGTGCCTTTTTGTAGGTATTTGTTCAGTAAAATGAATGGGGAGGGGGAAGAGGGGGAGAAAAGCCTTTTTGGAAACAAAGGTTTCTGTGTTGATCATGCTGAACCCTACATTGATTTCTTATCATGACCTAGAGAAAAACAAAAAGGTCACTGGAATGAATTGTTGATCAAAGAGAGTAGGATACAAGATGGTTAAATCAAAGGATTTAAATCTACAGAACGTTTCCCTATGCTCATGCAGCGTGACAAAATTGAAGCCTAACTTTTCCAGATCTCGATTTTCTTCTGCAAGATTGGATAAGTAATCCCATCTGCATTTTCTGCTGTGCAAGCTTGTCACTGCTATTGGCATCTTAAAATTTATTTTGCTAGAATCATGTCAGTCAGTAAGCAGGAAAGTCACAGGTGGATAATTATTTTTTTATTAACCCAAAAAATGGAGGATTTTTCCAGGTCTCCAAAGTATTTCTTTTGTCTCAAGAAGCTTGCAAGTCTCAGTGATTTATATATGCCTGGAAGAAAAATCAAGGGACTTCTTGTATTATACCTGAACCATGAGCACACTCAGGAGCACATGAAGGTGATACTGGCCTCCAGAGGTTCACAGCATGACTCAGGTGTAGACTAATAGATATTACTCTCTTCCTGGGACCTGATATTCCCTTTTCCTGGATATGTGATGCTATGAGCACACATCCCGTCAAGATAAGGTCTGGTGCACCTCTTATTAATCACTCATAAGCTTCTGAGGCAGTGGAGCAGGAGCACTGTTTACTCACCAGGGTCCCTCTTGCTGTGTGACACCAGTAGGACAGCAGGCACATCACAGATCTCACCTTTCTCCCAGGATGGACATCAGCCTGGAGAAGCAAACAGTCAGCTGGATTTACCCTTCTCTATTTCCCTTTACCAAGAAGCTTTTCAGAAGCCAGTAGATTGGAAAAGATCATAACTTGCTGGTACAGATCATTCTGCTGTGGCCAGAAAGAGTTATGACCTGTAGGTTTCCCTGGACCCACAAAAATGAACTGTAGAGTCAGATTTAATAATTTAAGAGCAGAGTGGTATGTTTCTTGCATGTAGAGGTCCAAAGGGAAAATGTTTATCAAATCCTGGAATTAGAAGAAAATAAAGTTAAAATGAAATGCTTGTTATTTTGCTTCTACTTTTAAAGAGCTGCATGTAGTACAAAGCACTGTGTCTGGTAAATAGCAGTCACTGAGAAATCATCATAGATGTAAATTACTGAAACCCTCCTCAGGCTCAGCTGACTACAGGGCACAGAAATGTGGCTAAAACTGAGGACCCAGAGCTTTGAGAAATGTGCGCAGAGTGCAGGGGGAGTTTTGCTCCACATCTGCAAGAGAAACCTTATGGTCTCTGCTTCTTTCTCAAAGGCTCCAGTACAAATCCAGATTAACTCAGTGTCCTGACACAGGACAGAGATGCTCTAGAGTTGGTCCAGTGTCACTGAGAGTGAGATTTATGCCATACTTTCATTCCCAAAACATAGTATTGCTTCTTCTGGTTTCTGCCTGGAGGAAATGTTTGTGTGTCTCTCTGCAGCTCTAAATGACTTTATACACTATTAAACTTTGCATGTGATAAAAAAAATGTTTTAAAAACTCCTTAAAGTTGTCGGCAGTACAGAAACACATCATTGTACCCCTAGGCAGGCGTATAAATAGCTGAGAGCGCTTTCTGTGCAGCTGGTGCTTTGCTGTGTTTCACCAGGAGAGGGTAGAGTTTGGAAAGGACTCCTGGCAGCCTAGGCTCCCTATTGTGCTGGGAAACAGCGAAGGGAAAACAAGCACAAGTTTCTCCTCTGCCTGTTTGCACCGACTGACTATGTGCGAGAGTCAGCAGATGAACTCTGAAGACCTTAAAGTAAACAGAAAACGGAAAGAGAAACCAAATTCAAAAGCAGCTTTCTAGGGAAATCCGTGGAATCGAAGGGAGAAGCCGCGGCAGTTCCCGTGGGCTCACCCCGCCGACTGTACCTCTGAGAGCTGTCACTCACTGGTTGCGTTAATCAGAGCTCAGGACTGATCTCTCTGCCGCGACTTCCAAGCTGTGAATAGATATCACTTTTAGAGAGAGAATGGGACCTGAAAAGACTCTCGAGCACTGAACAGAGGGGTGAGTTTTATGAAATGGTTTCTTCTCTTTCCAGTCTGCTGGAGCTTTCTAACATCCTGCTTGCAGGCACAGCAGCCCGATGATTTGTCTTTTCCCTGCAGCTTGTTGCATTCCTCACCAGGCTTTCCTGACCGCAGGTTTCTATCAGTAACCTTTGCCACCAAGACTCCAGCTCAGTTTGGTGACATTTGTAACAGGGCTGGCTCAGTGCTGATTTGCTTTCATGAGAGATTGAAACCACAAAGCTGTGAAACCAAACAACGGGCTAAAAATCAACCAAAATCCAATACAATTATAAAATGGCAGGTGACTCTAGGTTTCCAGATGTGGACACTGATGGATCAGAAAAAAGTGAAGAAATGGAGATTGTAGTAAATGTTGGTGGGGTAAGGCAGGTGTTCTACGGAGATAACCTGAATCAGTACCCAGAAACACGGCTGGCAGAGCTGGTCAATTGTTTATCGGGGGGATACGATAGCATATTTTCCCTCTGTGATGACTATGACCCTGGAAAGAGAGAGTTTTACTTTGACAGAGATCCAGATGCTTTCAAATGCATTATCGACGTGTACTACTTTGGGGAAATTCACATGAAGAAAGGAATATGCCCCATATGTTTTAAGAATGAAATGGAATTTTGGAAAGTGGATCTGAAATTTTTGGATGACTGCTGCAAAGCTCACCTAAGTGAAAAAAGGGAGGAACTGGAAGAAATAGCCCGAAGGGTGCAACTCATTCTGGATGACTTGGGAGTAGATGCCTCGGAAAGTCGCTGGAAAAGGTGCCAAAAATGCATCTGGAAATTTTTGGAGAAACCAGAATCATCCTATCCAGCTAGAGTGATTGCTGTACTGTCCTTTCTGTTTATTTTGATCTCCTCTGTTGTGATGTGTGTGGGGACCATCCCAGACTTGCAGGTGGTAGATGCAGAGGGGAACCGTATGGAGCACCCGACCCTGGACAGCATCGAGACCGCCTGCATAGGCTGGTTTACCGTGGAGTACGTGCTGAGGCTGATCTCCTCTCCCAACAAACTCCACTTTGCCCTTTCTTTCATGAACATTGTTGATGTGCTAGCAATACTTCCTTTCTACGTCAGCCTGACCTTGACCCACCTGGGAGCCAAGCTGATGGAGCTGAGCAATGTCCAGCAGGCCGTCCAGGCACTGCGCATCATGAGGATCGCAAGGATTTTCAAGCTTGCACGGCATTCCTCAGGGCTCCAAACCCTAACCTATGCCCTGAAACGCAGCTTTAAGGAGCTTGGGCTGCTTCTCATGTACTTAGCTGTTGGAATCTTTGTGTTTTCTGCCCTAGGTTATACCATGGAACAAAGTCACCCCGAAACTTTATTTAAAAGCATCCCTCAATCATTTTGGTGGGCAATCATTACCATGACCACAGTTGGATATGGAGACATTTACCCTAAAACAACATTGGGAAAACTGAATGCTGCCATCAGTTTTCTGTG
The DNA here is from genome assembly GCA_013397245.1 of Thryothorus ludovicianus. Taxonomy (NCBI): domain Eukaryota; kingdom Metazoa; phylum Chordata; class Aves; order Passeriformes; family Certhiidae; genus Thryothorus; species Thryothorus ludovicianus. The sequence continues at coordinate 1,085,665 of VZTB01003475.1, forward strand.
TGGAGTGATAGCCATCGCCCTCCCAATCCATCCCATCATTAACAACTTTGTCAGGTATTACAACAAACAGAGAGTTTTAGAAACAGCTGCCAAACATGAATTGGAGCTGATGGAACTAAACTCTGCTGAGGGGAAAGCCGCAGGCTCCAGAAGTGAACTAGAGGATCTTTCAAGGGAAGGCAAAGAGGGTCCTTTTTATAGCAGCCGGATAAAAGTCTCCCACAGTGACACCTTTATTCATCTCCTGTCAGAAGAGAAACATTATAGGACCAGGCTTCAAAGCTGCAAATAAACTGTGAGCTGTTGTCAGTGCTAAGCTGCAGATCGGGACAACCTGACAATCAGCTATGGAAGGGACTCGCAGATCTGTCAGAGCTGGGAGGGAGGGAGCACTGCTTTGCTTTTCCAACATGAATATAAATTAACCCCATGGCTTCTCCATCAATGGTTGGTAAGACTTTACTGTTATTAACCCAAAATGAAATAGTAGGACTCCACTGAGATCAGACTGCTTATATTGAGTGTGTTCTGACACAAAACATTTGTAACTATTTCAGAGACTGAAAAGTCCTTCCTGATCCATAAATGTTCAATGACCCAAATGTGCGACATTGCCACATCAGAACTTTGTACCTGTGACAATAAAGAGCAGCATCACACAGATTTTGTCTTCCAGGCTCTCTTCAATGCCTTTGCAGCTAGGGGAAACTGCTCCTTAAAAAAATTAAAACAGCTTCTCGCTTGTATTAGATTCAGGCTTACAGCAAAATGTTACAAGTAGTTTGAGTCTAGAGATACTGAAAGTATCAGTTCATACTATGTGTAGAATATTAGAGTGAATAAATGGCTTCATTTGGTAAAATGTACTTTGGGGTCTACTCTTTGGATAGGTTTCTGTTCCTCTTTCCAGAAAAAGTGTCATTTTTAATGGGACATGAAACTATATTTTGAGCAGAGATGCAGAACAGAATCAATGTATTTTAAGGAGCAAATTTAAAAATATTTGTTCTAGCTATTAATTACAGCATGGTTTATATATATAGGGATCTTTCAGGAAGGATTTATAATTAAGTAGCTTTTTAAAACTGTAAGTTAAATCATGATATCTTTAATTCTCTACTAAATCAAGGGACGTTTATAAGGAAGTCAAACTGAGTAATTCTAAATAAGAAACTTTAACTCTTTGAAAGTAAGTGCACAGAAAGTTTCAGTAAAAATAGTACAGTCTCCAATTGATTTATGGTAAAATATCTAGCTGAATAAACATATTATTAAGTTCTTTTTTAAAATAACATATCCTTCTCCTACAATAACTGCAAACTTTGTGACTGTAGTTTACAGAATTAGTAGGCACTAATCAGTATCTTCTTCATTAATTAATATAATAATTAATCAACATAAATGTGTAGGTACTAACCTTTCCAGAAGCAAGTGTACCAGAGAAATTCATTGAAACTAGGAGTTATGTCAGCTTGGCGGGAAGGGGAGCACTGGCACACAGATATATTTACATAAATTAGAAGTAGGATCCCAAATGTTTTGAGGGCTAGAGTAGCTGTCTATATTTGTTCCCTTTTGTGCCGAGCAGCCCCTTGCCCAGGGGGCAACATGAGCCATGACCTATTCCTGGGCACCTCATGTCCAAGATCCCCTCGCAGGTCTTTGGGACTTTTTTCCTGGGATGTGGGCATCCACCACAAAGGAGCAGTAACTGGAGGGGCATTGAGCTGAGGGATGGGCTCTGTGCTCTTTTCTGGCACCTTATTTGTCTCTGTTCCCTGGCAGAGTGGTGTGTCTGCTGGTGAGGAGTGTCCTGTCCTGCTGGGAGCGGGGAGCAGTGGTGGCATGTAGGGGCTGGCAGGTGTGCAGAGAGGGCAGCTACTCCTCAGGAACACCACCCATGGAAATCAGCCCTGCTTCCCTAGACTGAAGGTCTTTCCCAGTATTACCCCTCAAACCTCAAACTGTTCATCTCCAGGGACCCCTGCTTGGTATCCCCATGCCCCAGCGCTGGGTCTGACATAATGTCCTTTTCCCAGCCTGTTACCTTGTCCTTCCTTACATACCTCCATCAAGTAAGATAATTCAAACAATGTGTAAATATTTCTATACCCAAATCCTTCCACCAGCATTTGTCCCGAATTCTCTCCTGCCTAAGACAAACAGCCACTATAAGTACCTCCTCACCCAAGCATCCCTCATCCTCCTCTCCTCATCCCAGCTCTTAGCCTCTAGAACTGCTCTCACACTCTGTCTCATTTGCTGAGACCTGTTCCTTGCTTGCCAGCAGCCCCAGCTCCTCTCCCTGGCTGCCTGGCCAGGATCATAGCTGGCTGTCATCTAAGGGACAGGATCCTGTCCCTTACACTGCTTACGACTTCCAGGTTACAAATATGGGCTGCAAATCAGCAAAAATTGACTCTGCTGGGGTCCTGAGGGTGTGAGAAGGAAATTACAAAGCTGTGTGAGTCCAGCCTTATCAGCAGGAATATTAAATGCTCCTAACTTTGCTCATGACATGCAAAGGGTAGATGAGAGTGAATTAAGTTAGCAAAAGCATTTTCCTGAATGAGGGAAAGCACTGTGTTAATATTAAGGAATATGGTTTAGCACTGCAAGTGCTAAATCCTCACTGCCATGCTTTGTGATTTATTTAACCTGACATTAAATAAAAAATGAGCCTCCTTTATCAGAAATAAATTTGTGGACTAATTTCTACAATGAGTTATGCCTTTGAGCACTGGGCTCTGCCTATGCTCTGTCAGTGTGGGAAAGAGTTTTGAGACAGCCTTGGTGCTGCTCTAGCCCAGACGGGTCTCAGTGTGTCTTGCTGCAGTAGGGGCCTTATTTGTTGGATTTGTTGCTATAAGTTATATGTTCTTTAAAGGCTGTGTGTGGACAGGATGGATTCCTGCCTATTTACCTTGCTCATGGTGTGGAAACTCTGCAGGAGCAGGGGGAGACATGAGCAGTGGTAGAAGGACAGGGCAGGCTGGCAGCACATGGTGGGACTGGAGAGGAGCAGGTAATCCTGATGGTGCAAAACAGGAGGCTTTCTCGGGCCCTGGGGAGACAGCTCTTGCAGATCAGGAAACTACCATAAACCACTGGCTTTGAAATCAGGGCTGGACAAAAGGCTCTGCTCCTCAAAGAATGGAGTGATCTAGGGGTTGTTCGTTCCCTATTGTTTTAATATTCTACACAAGCCAGAAGAGCTTACTTTGCTTTATTACCAGGTAGTCTAAAAAAAGAAAAGGATTTAAAAATCTGGAAGTCTTGGGGGTGGGAGGGGAGCGTTAGAGCAGCCCTTTCTCAGAGAGTAAACAACACAATCCAAAGTCTCTGGCATCCCCATTCTTTGAAACAGGACTTTGTCAAGTCTGGAGCTGGGATAAGCTCTGAAGCCTTTCTGAAGGGAAACTGCCCCGTGCATGTTGCAGGTTTCATTTCTGTGCTCTGGGTGAAGTGGGCACACACTGCTCTACTCACCCCAGCAGCGCTTTCCCCACACATCCAGCTCTTCCCAGGCACTCTGTGGGAACTTTGGCTGAGTCTATGAATTAAATTAGTGAATGCAATACATTTCAAGTGAGAGCATCTCCAGACACATACAGGAAACTCTGTAGCACAACTGACCCTCAGGGGAGTCCTGTCCCTAGTGCTTAATACCCTTCACCGGGGAACCAGAACTGGGATAGCAAGAATATATCCAAGTGCAGAAAAAACTGAATAAACCACCTGGATCTTTCCTTACTCTTGCTGCACAAGGACTCTACTTTGGACTCACAGGTGTATGAAGGAAAGGGGTCACTGTTTCCATCTGTTTCCATAGAAAAGCCACACTCTGGGAAGAAAATGTAGTACACTTCTATGGAAAACCCATTGACCAGAATTATGGAGAACAAAACAGAGCTACTATAATTTTATCTGATATCCCTTCTCATACAGAAGTTCCTCAGTTCAGCATGCAAGCAATTTCAGAGCACTGTGAGCAGATAAAACTGTCCTCTGGAGAAGTTATCCTGTGGCACAGCTGCCCTAGCAGCCAGCCCTGTCTACTTCTAAGAAACTTTGTATCTTTAAAACAGCCTGTAATATACAGAGTTAAAACTTGAAGTGAAAAAATTTTAGTTCCTGAATAACATCAATCACAGCTCTAAATTCAGGATTAAGTCATATTTGACATCAAATATCTGCCAGCAGAAGCTGATTCAATAGCCTTAATTTAATAACACACCCAATAGTAGATTGGTGATGGTTACTAAACTCTAGGTAAAATGAAGCCTGTTTCTAGCTTCCTGAACACCATGAACTGTCGAACTTAGCAGAGTGGAAACTGCTTCTGGAAGTGTGGGAGGCAGCTGGAATATTTAGTGACACACAGCATTAGTCTTAGGGCAGTGATGGGTGTTTAACAGGTCAGCCCACACCACGCTCTGGCTGGCATGTCACAGCCACATTAACTTTGGAGATAGGCTCGGGCTCAGGCAGAAACAGCCATCAGCAGATGGGGGTTTATTGCTGGATTGATACGTATATATGATTTGAAGAGACTTTATAAAAACTCGACAAAATGATGGGAAATAGTAGAACTCCACTGTTTTCTGTTGTCATGCATGTGGGAGGGCCTCTCTGTCCTGCCGGTGTGGCAGTGCCACACAGGTTAATTGAAATGGATAGAACAGTCTGTGCATGGGCCAAGGGGAATGTGAACATGTGGAGGCAGAGCCAGCTCCCATCAAAGAAAAGGAGGGCTGAGGACCAGGCATTGTGGCCCATCTGTCCCTCACTGCACTAAGGGCACTCATCACTCTCTGCAGCTGAAGCTGACAGTGATGCTGTTTCAGTGACCCTTTGGGCAGATTTCTTTTTGCCTAAAGAGCTATTTGAATGTAGCTGATAAAAATGCTAAAGAGGAGAAACCAAGACTGTTTTCAGTCTCAAGTATTCTCCATATATGGATTTTTAAAATAAGTATCCAAAATGTTTACCTTAGACTGGATAATCGAGTCACAAACAGGTATTTGTTGAAACAGAATATTCAAATATCCATAAAAAGTAGAGGTTAAGGAAGAGAAATTAACAATTATCTATACTAGAAGACACAAATCCACTGAGATTAGCTCAGCTGGTTAGAACAGTGTGCTAATAATGCCAAGATTGTGGGTTTGATCCCCCTATGGGCCTCTCACTACATAGTTGGGCTTGATGATTCTTGTGGGTCCCTTCCAACTCAGAATATTCTGTGATTCTGTGAAAAAAACCCCAACCCTCTTCCAGCCACATCTGCATTGTAGGATTTTGTCAAACAAATAGAACAGTCCCCTGTGAATTATTAGGCAGAATTACTTCTTGCCTCCCTCCTCCCTTCAATGCAGCCCTCAGTTCTGTATCCACCAAAAACCTTACAATTCTTTACTTACACAGGCAGAACAGTTACTGGGCACATGCACACGAGAATGCACTTGTTACCCACCCAGGTTTCTGAGGAACTGGCTTGCTCTCCGTCCAACTATTTTACCCAGACTCTTTGGGAACATCAGTGTTTCCTTCCACACCAGCTTTCATGAGACACTTTCCCTTTGAGATAGAGGGTAATATGCTCTGCACTGCCTGGTGTAAACCAAACTTCACTGGGAGTTGCAGGAATATAACACTAGTGTGAAAGTCAGCTCAGGACAATGCATCTTAAATACACTTGCTTCAGCTGTAGATATCTCACTAAAACCAAAATTGGTTTCTCTTCCTGCAATGAACCGTATTAGGCTTGAATTCAGTGGGAGCTTTGCCTGCCTTAGGAATTTTATAGGGAATGATGGAGCCGAGAGAGCCAGGCTAATGTACAAGACAAGCTTGTGTAAATTGCTAAGAGGAAATAAAAATGATGGAGAGGTCTGAGAGCTCCAGGAGAAGCTGTGCCATTTAATTGTTGCTTTTCTTGTTGCTTTCTTATGTAGGTGAGAAAGCTGCCAGTCTTTTAAACTTGCTTTTTTTTTTCCCATGTGAAGGTAACCTTGAATAACTTTTTAACATGCTGACAGCCAAGTACTGCTAAATCATCCTGGTCAGTTAAAGACATATAATAGAAGCAGAAAGGAAAGGAAATATTTAGAGGGGTCTAAGTGGAGAAGTTTCTTTTAAAACAAAATCTCAAAATGGAAAGACTGAATGCCATGCTGTATATGCCTAAAAAAATCCTCTTCTTTTCAGTGCATTATCACTTTACTGCTTCATTGATAATGATGCACACAAATGCTGACCCTGGTGCCTTGGGTTTTAAGTATGACATGCTCTGATTCCCTATTGTATAAGGAAGTAACCTGTAACTCCACAAAAGTGAAATGTCTTAAAAATGAAAATTATCTCTATTCATTAGCTCACAGGTTCTGTGGCTCTCAAAACCACACAAACTCAGGTGAGCAGTCACTGGATGAAGGCAGCAAATTGCTTGGTACTGCAGAGGGAAGTTTTAATAAACCTTCTGCCAGCCTCAGACTGTTTTCCTGTGCAAGAGACAAACTGCAGCTTCAATTACTATAAGAGCATTACAGGAAAATTCTTTATCAGTATGATGCACTCCACTGATCCCAGACAATGTTTCCATTGCATTACTGTTATCAGCTTTACAAAGTCAATGTTTTCCAGGCTTACTTGCATAGTAAATAATGGCTATTTTACACAACATCCAGAATATGAAACAGTTGTAGCTATTGGTCTCTTGATTTTTTTCTGATTATTACTTTTGCAGCAAAAATGATACACAACAAATGTTCTTCTCCATATTCACATAAATTATGTATTCATTGTCTTATTGATTTTAACTGCTCATATCCTTGAAGTCTCAGCTTGTCCATTGCCAACCAGTAAAGCACTAACTCTGACTTAGCTTATACCAGGTTAACCACCATGAAATGCTATATGAAATTTTGGTTTCTTCCCTTGTTCTGTCAAAATTGCTCCACAATCAGACAGCTTTTCTCACTGGCATGTTTTTATTTTTATTCACCTTCATTTTTCATACCTTAATTTCAGTCTATTACACTTCAATGTTTTGTTTCAGAAAATGGAAATGATTCATCTGTCTTGATGCTCACACCCCTGATGCATTTGTCAAATGATCCTGTGGTCCCACTAGGTGCAGCTCTCTGCGTGGTGTCAGTTCAGTGGGGCAGGCTTAGAACTTGCCCAGGAGCTCAAAACCTCATTTGGACATGTATCCCCCAAACCCTGTATCAGAAGAAAACTCTTTTACACATGGAACACTCAGACGATGCAAGGCCCATATGCAGCAGCCCTGTCTGAATGCTCAGCCGTAGCTCAACATTTTTGCACACATTTAAATTCCCCTCTCTTTGAGAGGACTGAAACACTGAAGCATTGGGCTGGAAAGAGATTGCTTTAAACGTGCACTTACGTGCTTTGCTGATCAGAATGTGCTCGTGTTAAACCTTACATGGCAAAAAAATGGATGTTTCTGAACTGCATCCAAGCAGGCACCAGCAATTTTCTGCTCACAGTCACCAATCAGGCATCAGCACAATGAGACCTTGATTGGTCCTCACAGGGGCTGCTGCAATACAAATGAGAATTATTTTCTGCTCATGAATAACAGATAAAGTGCCATCCTACTGCTTGCAAAGTGAAATATCTAGAAGACAGCCTGACCTTTGCCTCCCCCTTACTTATTCACTTTGTAGAAACATTACTAATTACAAGTCTGTTTTTGTACAATAAAAAACAAACAAACAAAAAAAACCCACCCTAATTCTATCACTGTTTAGTGGGCAAAACTCAAGCAGAGAGGAGATAAAACCTGCATCCTCCCCTGGGCTTTAGCTTGGCAATGGCCACTGGCCAGCTGGATGCCCCTTGCTTGTTTGCAAAGGAACAAATCACACCCCTGTCTGCCAGCAGGTCCTTCTATTTCTACTCGTTGTCACAGTAATAAATCAATTGTTGCTACAAAACACAGCTCCTTTCCAAGTCCTGGGGAATCTGCAAACTCTCTGCAGCCCAAATGTCAACCAATTGCTGGCTGGGCTTTCAGGCTGGAGTGGTTATTGTTTGCCAGTTCCTTATTTACATTGGAACAGTAAATTCCATTCGCAAAAGCCTTTACCATTTGGACTCGTTTGCCTTAGAAACAAATTAATTGCTGCCGTACAACATCATCCCTGCTGTGACTCACACAGGGCACATTTGTACTGCCTTGGCTGGAGGAGTGAACCTCAGCTGCCAGCTGGACTTCATCCTTGCACACTGGAGCTGTTATTGTCCTCCTCATGTTGGGACTCTTACTGTCACAGCCGTTCATCTGAGACCTGAGCATCTCAAAGATGCATTAAAAACAAGCTCTCCCATATCTGATGAAACTCATCTGCACAAAGTGACTGTACAATGTTTCTGAGTTGGAAAAGAGGTGTAAAGATCTACAATGAGCAGCTAGGGGCTGACTGGGGAGGTGCATGCAGGCTTAGCTCAGAGCAGAGCTTGACTCAGCCAACCAAGAGTGGTCAGGAGAGGCATCCAAAGCTTTCTTCTTCCCTCCACTCATCTGGCTGCTCTCTAAGCATTGGTTGGTGGCGAGCAGGTGGGTAGCAAAGGATGGTTGTGTCCAATATTCCCTCAAAAGAGGTCTGCCCCTTCCTACTCCCCATACAGAAAACACTATTGTTCAAAATTCCACAAGGCTCAAAGTACAAGAGATATTATAAGAGATAAGTAGAGCAGCCTAGGAGACTCAACATCTTTCCCTCAGCTGAACCTTAGGGATGCCAAAGTTTGTTTTGGAGGGGAACACTTTATAATCACAGGATTGTAGATAGCCCCAGTGTGATAACGTTTGTGTCCATGACCAAGACTTGCAGGTGTCAGTGCAGGAGTGACACTTGGCTCTGCTGCCTAAGCTGTCATATGATAACCTGGGCCACCCTGAAAAGCTCAAGGCTCTCTATCACAGAATTTCTAGATGGAAAAATAAAAAAGCCTTGTTTAATGTGACTAAAGAAGTTGCAACCACTTGTAATAAACTGGCTGTTTACTGAAATTCCCACATTGCTTTGTAACGCTTCACAGGTCATGAGATGTTCTGTGACATCCACCAGGGGAAATAAAGTGAGATAATTGGATTCCTCAACATTTCTTACTGTTCCAGGGTAAATAAGATAGTGATGACATAGATGTGGGGGAGAGGGAGATAATTTGCTGGTAGACTCCCTTCTGGGCTGAGCTTTCTCATCCAAATTTGTACATTTTGTAGATTGAAAAAGTTCATTTTGAGGAGCAAGGCAAAAATATTATGGTGCAGTCCAACACCACAATTCTTGGGCAGCCTACAATTAGAAGTGGAGTACAACAAACTAATCTAAAATCCCAGATTTCAATGTAATTCACTGCTACATCAATCCAAGACAGAGGATCCAACACAACCTGAAGGATCTTCTGTACATTGACCCTATGATGACGAGAAGCCACCTTCAGCTGCAGTGAGAAGGCAAGGATTTTGGCAGTGGCCTTCAGGATTGGAAATGTGCCTTACAGTGAAGTTTTACCCAAGGACCTTTATCTGTAACCCAGTGCTGCGGCTCCTCCTCTGATCAGGGAACGTATGGGGCATTTCCCTGTGCTGCACTATCACTGCGTGAGAAAATGTTTTGTACAAAAAAAAGAGATTTCTTCCTACTGGACAGTCAGCAAGGGAGGGTGATGGACATTTGGGATGCTTGTCTCTATGTATTGCTTCATTTAGAGAGACTAAAGTGAAAACATTTTCTTTTCATTGTTAATTTGATTCCACTGCTTTCTCTCCTGTTCAGACTGTACCATTGTTACTCTTGCTGGTAATTTTGATTGAAACAATGCTTATCCCAGTGAAAGATCACCAGAATTCAATTGCTGACTCATCTGCCTCGTTCTAATCAACTGACAAAAGCCAAACATCATCACAGTCAGCCATGTCCTCTGGCATTCAGGGGATCTTCCAACACTTTAGTATTTAATGACACAAAAATCTTTCATGGTAAAGGCTGCAGGAATGAAAGGTTGCAATGTGAAAGATCTGCCTTAAATAATAAAAAGGGTAATATTTTTTGTTTGTTTGTTTTTTTCCTAGTTTTCCCAAGAAAAAGTTTAGAGATGGCTTGATCAAATACCAGCAAAGCATGGAAGTTCCAGGTAGCTGAGGGCTTGTTAATGTAAAAGACAAAAGTATAAAGTACTAAGTGTAGCATACTCTAAGGAGATGCATAATATCACAGCAAGGAATTATTTTACCATGGAAGGAATTAATTTTGGAATGGCAGATTTTTCCACCTGAACTCTTGGCCATGTAATATTTCAGATGTGACTACTGAGAAGTCAGTCGCTCAAATGTTAGTACCCAGTGTACCTGAGATGGTGAGGGTGTCCCTCCTGGCCTAGCATGAAATGATTCCTATTTCCCATAAGTGCTGTCCTGCCCCAGAGTGGGGAAAGGCATCTCATGGGGTATGAAACTCCTAAATATCCTCAAATAAATCAAGCTGAACCACTGTCAGTGGATTTTGGCAGAGCAGAACTTTCAGGAGCCCAATGCACTGGAATTTGTTTCCAGCTGACACCATAGTATCATTTAGGTTGGAAGAAATCTTTTGAAATCCCTCAGTTCAATCCCCCTGCTAAAGAGCAGCCACTTGAAGCAGGCTCTCCAGGAGCACATGCAGACAGGGATGAGACATCTGCAAGGGATGGAAAATGTCCTCTAGGGAACACAGGAGCCTTTCTGAAATGTCTTCAAGACACCAAGAAAGGCATTTCACAGCACCTGAACTGATAATAGATGTCTGTGTTTGGGCAAATGAGACTCAGCCCTTTTGGCTGGTTGAACATGGTTCCTGGAACTTCAGCTGCCTGCTGGTCTCCACCATCAGCTTTGAGTTGATCTCAACTGACTCCAGAGCAATCTGAGGGTGCACAGTGTCTTAATGCTGACCTGAACCTTCACTTCTGCTCTGCTGTCTGCTTCCTGAGTTTGTAATCACATGGTGAGGTACAGAGTACTTTGCTGAAGAAAAGCAAAGAGAATAGTCTTGTTTTACAAAAAAACCCATGCAGGTGAATAGTTTTCTGCTACAAAAGAACCATAAAATTAGTTTGTCCTTTGCTGCTTGGTTAGAAAAGAATATCTATCAGATATGAATAAAGGTACATTAACCACATAGTATTAAGGATGGTCCCACTGTCTGTGACACAAGCATGATGGGATGACTTTCAGGCTTCCCTGTTAGATCAGGGGGTGCCTGGATCTGGCTGCTGAACCCCTACCTGCAAAACATAGAATCATTTAGGCTGGAAAAGACCTTTAACATGGAATTCGATGATACACCTAGCATTACGAAATCCTGTCCTCAAATCATCAAGCTAGATTACCCAACATCTGTTTCTGATCTCACAGATCAAAAGAGGACTTGTGCTAGTTGTGTCAGTAGAAAATGAGATGAAAATCAGCAGTGGGCCTTGTGTTCTGGCACTGGATCAGAAACAGCCATGGGAGCAGAATGGTGACTGTTCTCCTAAATGCAAGAGACACCCTGGCAGCTCCTGCAGCCCCAACCCTGACAGAGCAACCACTGCTCTGCACAGCTCCTCATTGTGCTCTCCCAGCCTGAAAAGCCTTCCTCTCCAAGTCCATGATCCTTCATGTAAATGGAGACAGCATTGTAAACTGTGCTGTCATCTCCTATTCTGGAAATGTAAATTCAAGAGTCTTTCAACAATGGCGGGGAACAGTGTGGTTAATGTGTTCCAGCTGATGAGGCTAGATCAAGCCAATTAACTTTTTACTTAGTCTGCAAGGAGATTTACCTTCCAGGTTTTAATATTAATAGTGGAATATTAGAGTGGCATTTTCAGAAACCATGTCAGTACCAAATTTTGCTCTGTTACAATACTTAAAGATTACCTCTAACGCCATAAATTTTGTAGGATTTTAACAGAAGTGTTTTCTTGCCTAGCTTTCTCTAGACAGCTTCTCATGCATATTCAATTTGAACAAACAAAACTCTGTGTAATAACTCTGATGTTATTGTCCTAGGATTTCAAAAGGAGTGAAGATCACTTGGGATAGCTGATGACCATGGTCAGTATTCTTACTGCAGACTAAATAACTAAATCATGTGATTTCACATACAGAATCATCTGAATAAAAATAAAAGGCTAACCACCCACACAACTCAATTAACAAACTATCAAGATGCACTCTCATGTTTATTATTGCAATAAATCTGTGATTTAAATTCAGTGGCAAAATATTTGCAAACGTTTACTCAATTACTGCATGCTCTTTTTTTTTATCATAAGATGAATCAGATCAAGCACAAGTAGTGGTGCAGCTCCATGATGTTTAGTGCCACACATAAGTTTAGCATCATGCTCTTTAGAATGTGCTGTGGCCCTGCATAGAAATGGTGTGACATCATCTCCTGTTTATTAGGGATAGAGTGACAGACACAGATTTTACTGCTGTCAAAATAGCATTAACACTTGGTAGTAGTCATGTTGTGAACTTATCCCTCCATCAGACTGCCTGGTATGGTGTTATACTGCAGAAAAGATATCGTCATTGACATGTTACTGGGAAGAGCAGAAACATCAAAGCTGCAGTGCAGTGACTGGAGAACAAAATGAGTCTGATTCATCACCCTGAAAAATCCCATTGAAACAAACGTCTTGAAAAGCCAGCACAATTGCACATTTTCAGCTATGAACAATGAGAAAAGTCAGTGTGCATGAGAGAAAGAGCATTTGCCACTTGTCCAGGCTTGACTGGAACATGAAAGGATGTATTGCTAGTTAGTATGAAAGCAGAGGAGGAGAATAGGTGGGAGCAGCACAGGATTTAGAAGGGCAATAGAGAACAGAATAATGAAAAGCAGTACAGAGAGAGATACTACAGAATGGAGAGGCAAAAGGGAAGGAGGTGAGAGACCTTTTACATTTTTTATTCCATTCTGTCTTCTCACAAAGCTCCATTTTCCAATTTCCTTTGAGTGACTTTAATTCAATATGATGAAAGTTATTTTAGTACTTTTAGCACTGCCAGTCATTTGCTAACAACAAAGTGAACTTGAGTAGTGATGGTGCATATGTATATGTGTGTATGTTTGTATATACAGATATACATATATATTAATACAGTTAGTCTTGCAGGATTGATGAAAAATATTTTTAAGTACTTTTAGAAAAGTTTGATACAGTTGTTAAGAGAAGAATCTTTTAATAATTACATTTACCATAGGATATATCTATAGCTAACATATATTTAGATGTTTCTCCTTTGAATTTATGTCCAAAATATTTTTTCTATTACTAGTTGCTTTCTGTATGCTGCTGAAAATGTTTATTGGCACAGTGTGATCCATTTACCATCCAGAGGCTGACAACTATGGTATGAAGCCAGCTCCTTAAAGAGATTCAATCTATTCCCTTACCCCTATTTATCCATTTACCTCAGAATGAAATTGCCATTCTGTTATTTCTTCTACATTCTGTACAGACCAGATTCACTTAATTGGAAAAAAATCCAGCACAGAAAGATATTACATGTTCATGAAAATTTATGGCCATATATCCTGTCCCTTTAACTTCCAGTTTGTAATTCTTGTTAGTGAGTCCTACAGAAAAAGTCTCAATGAATCTGAAAACACCAGTAGTTGTAATGAAATGAACCCACTGTATTATTCTCGTTGATACACTGATCTTCTGTGATTACTTCTAATGGCTACCTGCAAGAAAACTAAGGACATTGCTGTAAGGTTGTGGCTTATGAATCAAAAGAATATTTTTGTACAGGACATGATGAAAAAGAATTCTTCCATTCTAACAGATTTCCTATTAGTTCTGGAACTTAAACACATGGTTTAATTTCTACCAAGTAGTAAATCTCTACAGTGAATGCCTCTTCTTTGAAACCTCTGTGAGACAACTGACTTCTGCTTTCTGACCTTAAAGCTAAGCAAATGAGAAAAGAGTTAATTGTTGTTAAAGATTTGTGAAATAAATGCAGAGGAACCTCTGTATATTTATTTAATTGGTTATAAAAATATCTGTCAATGTCAAGTGCTCTGAAGTTCATGGATATAATGCTAAGAGGTAGATACAAGCTTTATTGCTTTCCCTTGAAGAAAAGTAGATACTAAGAGACAGCATGTCTGGATTTTCACAAATGAGTGTTGAAAGTGCTTTGGTTTCTGACTGTCCTGGTGAATGGAAGGGGAATCCAAGCTCTCTACTCCTTGCCCTGAGATGGACATGGGTGTGCTGGTGTCTAATGCTGGTGCCTGGACATGCACAAGCACAGGAGATGGTAGGTGGCTGCACAAACTGCTATAAAAATCTTTTATCCCCCCTTCCTAAACAAAATCACTTGCCCAGGAGACTCATCCTAGCCAATTCCAGCCTGCTGACTGGCAGCAGGAGAGCTCTGCTCTATACAGGGGATTAGTCCCTCATTCAGCTCTTGTTCCTAAGGCACTGACACAAATTACCTTTCAGGATGGATGTCCCAGCTTTCCTAATGTGTAGTTACCCAAGGGCAAATCCAGCAAAGCTAAACATTAAACCATATTGCCTAGGAGAGAGGAAAGGGGGAAAAATTATCTAAGAATTTGACCTGATAGCTTAGTCTTCTGTGAAAAAATAAAAAAAGACTGTCAAGAAGGAACTTTCTTCATTTAAGACACAGTCAGAAATCAAAAGGCAGCTTTTCCTTCGAGGAGAGAGCCTGGATGTGATACAGGGCCACTTTCAGCTTCAGGGAATAATGGAGCTTTGCTTCAAACTGTCAAGGAAAAGCTCTGGAGAAAGGGACTATGTGTGTGGAACCTGTCTTGCTTCTAAACAAACAGAAATATTTCTTTATGCCTTCATGGTAGTTTACTTTTCTCTGATGTTTTAATCCTACTTGGTGTAGAATTTACAGCTCCACAGCAAAAGGTGTGGGGGTGCAAATGGCTGGAATGAGACATGAGTATTTTGTTTATGCCAGCTCAGCTCTTTGACTTCCACATCATTGCTCACTTCTTCAATCCCATTTACCCCATTTTTGAAGGAGACAAAGCTGTTCAGGGTCGTTATGACCAGCAGGCCTGTACTCCAGTGTAGTGACTGTTCCAGTTTGTAATCATCTGCCATTCCTCCTTCAATGGTGATGGTAGAGTAGAGAGCTTTTCAGATGTCAATCAGAAATAAAGACAAAGAAGGAACTATCCTTTCCACACAGCTTGCCACCCTGAGTTGAAAAGAGACCTCTTCTGCAGGTCAGCCTGGAAATAGCTTGAAACATTTCTGTCTCTCATGTATCCTTGTGTCCTATCCTGAGAATCTTTGGCTGCTGTCACACTGAGACACAGAGATGCTCATCCTCCCACTCAGGGCCTTTATTGACTTGTTAGAGACAGGAAGCAATTTAAAAAACCTTTTTTCATTTGCCTATTGACTTTCACATCAGTCCTTTAAAGGATTATTGGATCTTGAGATAGTGACTAATGATGTTGTCACTATTCATTAATCCTGAAAAGCGTCTGCCATCCATGGAGTTTGGCAAAGAAGATGAAAAGAAGACACTGTAGGAAAAATGTGTATAATATGTTTAATGAAATTCCAAGAGGATAGCTATTATAAGCAATGCATCTTATGGAGTGATAATAGATTTTGCTTTCTTAAAAGCGGTGACAGGTTCTTGCTCGATGAACAGCAAGAGAAAGAATTGGTATAAAAATGTTCAAGTGACAAACACAAATTCAAGATCTCATTTCTGCAATTATTTCTGCAGTAGTCCTGGCCTGGTATCTAAAATCACTGACAAATTTGGAAAAGCCTAGTGGAGACTACCAAGTTGGTGGGGGCTGGAGGGCTTGTCCTGTGAGCAGGGCTGAAGGGAGCTGGGCTTGTTCAGCCTGGGTAAAGGAGAGCTTGAGGAGGGTCTCACAGGAGCCTGGCCCTGCCTACCCAGAGGTTATCAAGGAGCTGAGACCAGCACCTCATGATAACACACAGTAGGAGAATGAGAGGCAGGAGTCATAAATTGAAAGAATAGATTCCAGCTGAATATAGGAAAAGAAATTTCACTGAGGACAATCAGGAGACAAGACTGCCTGGAGAGCTTCTTCAGTCTGGGATAGTTCAAGGCCCATATGGGTAAAGATCTGAGCAGCCCAGCCTGAGCTCACAGATGATCCTGCTTGCAGCAAGAAGCTGGACAGAGGGCACCTGAGATTTATCTCAAAGCAGTTGATTCTGTGATTCTGCTTCCCTTTTCACAGCAGTTTGCCAGGACTTCTAAAGAATATTCACAGTCTGAACAAAAATATGATCTTCACTGCTCCAGCTACATATGCCCTTAGAATGAAACAAGCTGATTGGCCAGAACATATTCATATATCCAGGTGATAAGAACCTAGAGACCACCATAAAACCACCAGGGAGAAAAGCAAGTCACACTGCTTACTGTACAAGGCTAAATCCTCTCACAAGCCTGTCATCTAGCAGAAAGATAGGCTTTTACATTAAGTGATGCAACACTCTGGAAAATGAGTAATGACTACAAATAATTTCTGCAAATGGAATGAAAATCCCTCACAAGTCTGTCCAATCTCTGCTTCCAAAGTGCTCCCATTCACATTAATCTATTCTGAAGATCATATTACTCCTTCACTGCAAGTGCCTCCATTCACACAGGCACTCATCCAGAATTATGCTGAGAACATATTGCAGAAGTGTGACATTTCAGAGCTAGAAAACATGTGTTAACCAGACAGACATTCCCAAGAAGAGAACACATGCATGAAGTTTATATTGCCCCATACACAGCAGAAATTCTATGTTCTCCACAGGGCTACATCCCCAATCCTTTTGCAGCCATGTCTACAGGGTGAAAAGCTTCAGGCCATCAGAAAAACTGGTGCTTCCTCTGCCTACAGCAAGAGCATATTGCTGTCTGTAAGTAGTGCAGGTTGTTAAGAAAAAGAGAATATTTATTTTAGCACAAATATGGTTATGAACGTTTTTTATATAGCACAGTAATGAGCTTGAGCTGGCTAAGTACATTACATTTTCATGTTCGAAATGAAAATTAATGTCAGCTTAAATGCATGCATACATTTAAAATGTAGAGAACTTTTTGCAAATGAAAAGTATATTGAAATTTAAAGATAAAATATTCTGTTATAAATCCACAGAAGTCTTATCCAAATTACTGACCCAAGTCAATGAGGCAGAGAAGAATAGAAGCCAGTAGAATCTTGGCAATTAAGAAGTTTGACCTGGTTTTCCTTCAGAATTGGAAGGCCACCTATTCAAAATTTATACTAGTATGGTGATCCAGTGTATTGTCAAAGGCAGAGTGGCTTGTACAAATAAAGGAATAGTTATCCATAATGTATTATTAGGGGCATTCATGCTGGAAGACTTACTTTTATCAAATTGATTGATGGAGATTTTGTAAGTGCTCAAAAAAATAAATATTCTTGGGATTCTCTAGTTGCTCTCTCTCTCACTCTTCTAGTTTGTGGACAAGCAGGAAAAAAACATTAATTCCTAATAGCAAAAGAAAATTATTTTATCCAGAGTATTATGTTCAAACTACCAGAGCAAAAACTAAAACTTAAATTGAAAAAGAACAGCAGCGATTCCATTTTTAGGATGGAATGATCTTTTCATGACTGAAAAATTTAATACAGATGACTTGCAATTTCTGTGCCTGGCTCTGTCATCTTTTTAAATGCCATTAAACCTCAGTGTCAAAATACCTATTAAGAAAGAGGCTTTTATTGAAGAAAAGATAATAAAAATTGGGTACATTAATAAGCTGTATGAGAAGCCTCAATCCAGAAATAATGAAGCTCATAAAATGAGTTTTGCCATTTACATTCACATCCTAAAGCAACAAAGCACTTTAATACACCCAGATCTGACCAAGAGTGATTTACCAGCCATGGAATTCATCAGTCAGAACTTAATAAAATTTTGTATACACCCAACCTGTGATATTAGGTCACCTATAAATAGAACAACAGAGTTTCAAATTACATTTCTTCTTCCTTCAGAAACATTGAATGTCTGGAAAACAGGACCCTGAGTTTTGTGTTCCTTTAAGTCATCAAAAATCCCTAATGAAGCCCACCCAGTCCATGTGTACAAAAGATCTTTTTTCAAAAAAATGATGGGGGATGGGATTTTGTGCATGATAGAAACATAAACTAAACAGTAGAGCTGAAGTTATAGTCCATAAATAACCTCATGGATCTGCGGTCACTCCAGAGCCTGCTAAAAACTTCTGCTCCTGAACTGCTCGAGCTTCCCAACCCTTCCCAATGCCTTCAGCTGACATGTGAGCATCTGGACCAACATCATGGCAATATGAAATATTGTCTGTGTCAATGAGCATCCACTCATAGCTCTGGATATTGATTTCTGCTACCATTTTGGAACATAATTTTATTTCAGTTATTGGATTTTGGAAAAGAATTGAGATAAGTATCTGGTGTTTGAAATAATCATTTGAGATGAAAAACAGGAACAACAAAAAGCTACCCATAATATTCATATTTATTTTAAAGCAGTTTACTTGGTTACATACAAATACAATAAATATATTCTTAAAATTTTTATGTCTCATGTTCAATAAGTGACTTTCATTTGCTATGAAATTACTGATCTGTTGCTCAAATAAGAGACCATTTTGAATGTAATGAATTCTAAAATTAGCAGATCTAGGAAAAATAGAAATATTCTTGGAATATAATTTACTACAAAATCAAAATGTTAAGGTAGCTGAAGCAATGCACTATAACAATCTATTCAAATAATAAACTCTCAAATAACTAATGGAATATTAAAACGGAAGACAACATAACGAATTTTTTTGTGCTTCTTCATTCTGCTAAATTCCATGAGACAAATCACTACTCCATTTTAAACCTATATCTACTGGGAATTAATAAAATAACATAAGGAGAAGTATTTTCACAATCTCAGGATAAAATATTGCATCTTTGCGCCAATTAGCACAATTTTCTAATATTGTTCTAAATAATCTATCTTTTTTCCACACCAATAATATTTCAGAAATACTATCTTGTTTGTGTATGAGTGAAATACTTTTCAAGACCGGATGCTGAACTGGCTGAAGCATTAATTTATAAAACTTATTATTTTAGAGTTTGTGCTATAAGAGATGCCTTTTATTTCCTTTCAGATAACTCCACTAGAAACTATTAAATTAGATTCTGCTGAAATGGATGAAATTGTCAGGACCTCAAGCAACCCACTCAGGCCAGAAAAATATTTGCATTCTTTTCAGCTGCTTCCAGAGCCAAACCCAGTTCCTAAGATCCTGGGATCACTCCCACCTCCCACCAGAGTGACCCATTTTTCATGTGATTCTCAGTCACTGTCAGTGTAGGTCAGGTCCTTTCTCACTCAGGAACAAGAACTACAGGTTACTCTGTGCTTAGTAGTTGCATAATCTGTCTCAGCTACACACTTTGTGTCTCAATTCATTAATTTGCTAAGTGAGAAATAGTGGCCTCTATCCTAGAAGTAAACTAAAATGTTTAATGATGCCTTTAAACAGGTTTTCATTTGCAAGGTAAACGAATAGGGAAAATTACAAAAGAAAAAATTAAAAAAATCTTCCAAAATTCTGTTTGCATCATTCAAAGTGCCTATAGGATTGACAAAGAGTTTCCCAAGCTCTCAGAAAACAGGCAACCCAATAAACAAGAAAGTAAGAACAAGCCTCTGTTGAGGAAGGCTCACCCATTTCTAATAACATTAATTAACCAAATTTGAGAGGCACTAAGAGTGCTTACCCAGACTTTGCCCTTTTACAGAACTTATGGGTACACTAGTCTTTTAATTAAACTTACCAGTTCAAAGATACAACATTGCTCTTTACATAGCTACCTCTAATTTTACATTTGAAATTTATTTCTAATTTGTATCATTATATTTAAAAACCAATTCTGGTTTCCCCAGTGCCATACAAAAGAAGAGAGCAAATCAACATTTCCAGAGTCAAATGATCCTTTATTGGTTAGCTAATAACCTTTTTCCACCTTCTCTCTCTGAGGTTTTTTATTACTTCTCTGTCTCAAGAATTCCAACATTTATCCACAAACCTTGTTTTACAAATGGAACAAAACATTTTTCCCACAGAACAGGAGCAAAATGCTTGCAGTAAGATAAGATCAGCTTTTCAAGAAAGCTTCCACACAAATGTGGGCTAGCTGGTGATGCTTTATAAACCACTGGGACCATTATAAAAGATTTATTCTATTTGTACGATGAGTTTCATTTTTACTGTATTCAAGTTTAATTCCACCTTTATGAAACTGGCCATTTTTTCTATTCTTTCCTTTAATGAATGGAGATAATCTGGCACAAATTTCACAACAGATTGCAGCAATATCCGTCTTGAAAGCTGTGCCCAGCCTGCAGCTGCTCAGCTGAGTGCTGGCAGGTTGATTCTTGGTTCTCAGCACATTCTCCAAGTTATTGCTGGTTTGGGTGGCTGATGGCCAGTGGAGGTTGTTGCCAGGGTACTGTGCTGCAGCCACCTTTGCTGGCCAGTGTGAACTTGTTGTTTGCCCTTCTGTGTTGTACATGAGGATGAAAACAAGAACGACTAAGCCAGCTCAGGGTAGATCCCAGAGTCTGACTGCAAAGCACCACCAAGCCTACAGTGGCCTGACATTATTCCAGCCACCAGAGCTATTTAAATACAACCAGGTGACTGCTTTGCTCCTGCCTGAAGCTGTGACCCACCCACGGTACAATTGTGCCTGCTGGTGGCTCTGCAGATGTGGCAGAGCTGCTCCCTGGCACAGGCGGCTGCCCATGTGTGGGCCCCTGGCTGCACACCAAGCAGGTGAAGGGGATGGAAAAATGAGTCATGCTGCCTACAAAAATAACTGCAGTTCAGTACGATTAGTGCAGGCTCAGGGGTGACCTATACATGGCAGTGCAGTGGTTTTAAGGCAGTGGCAGCAGGTTTATGGGCTGTGATTCACAGGTGCATGCAGGGCACTGTGTCATGGTAGCTCTGGGAGCAGTGGAACCAGAAGGGGACTCAGAGAAATGGGTTATTCTACATCATCTATTTGCAAGGACAGATGCTGTAAAGCAGATATAACTTTAGAGTTCTCTTGTGTTCATTTCCTCCAGATTACAGTGACACATAAAGATAAGGTTTGGTTTCAAGGGAGCTGTGTCTGGCTGGACCTGTACCAGCTGCCTGATGCACTTACTTAAAAGTAATGTGGTCTAGATTCATTTCTCATAGACTCATTTCCCATTGCTGTTTTACGTGCATACCAGTGGAGTTCTGTACAGAATCACCAAGAAAGGACACTGAGACTACCAAAACCAGAGTGAAAAATGTGCAGTGAAAGCAGTTTTTTGCCTGTGTTGTTCTCAAACAAAAAGTCAGTGCTTGATGTTTGACTAACAGACAAAACAAACACGACTATTTGCAAGACAATTAATTCTGAGCCTTCTTCCAGGAAGAGGTATGGATTTCTCACTGCCTATACAGAGCAGGAGTTACTTATACTCCTTGGTTTCACACATCAAGGAAATTTGTGCCAAGGAGGTGATGGTAGAAGGAGAAGGACAAGTCGAAATGGTCACCTAGTTCTACACTCTAGAAATCAGGACTGGGTGTCTTCAGTGAGATGTGCAGAACGGTGCTCTTTCACAGGGTCAGACTGGAAGAGTAAGTTGTCCAGGCTGGTATTTAGCCCACACATACTCAGGAGTGTGGATTTGTACACAGACTGTCAGATTTTAGCTTTGAGAGCCAGAGGTGATTTGGCTACAGATATATCCTTGGCTGGGAGAGCTGTGCAGGGCAATGGAAACAGGTCAAGTGATAATATCAAGAGAAATTCTCTCTTGGCTTGTCTCCTGTACCTCTCTGTTCAGAATCACAGCATGCTTAACTGGATCTTTCCAGCCTAGAGCAACAAACCAAATTTATAATGTTCTTAATTGCTTTTGCTTTTCTTCTTCTCCAGCTGGCAGATGGACCTGTACCATATCAGCATTGCTCTGTGTTGTGCTTTCAAGAATGATAATGGAACCAACAAAATTATTTTATTTTCTGCTCTGTGCACAGTGCAGAGAAATTTTAGTTAGCACCACTTGGTCTTTATTTACTTTCATTTTCAGCTCTTGCTGAGATCAAAAATTATTTCTGCTGCATTTTGTTTACTTTTATTATATAGTGTTCCAAACATTCTCTTTTAATTCCCACAAAGGATGCTTTTTGGAAACAATCCAGGCTTGCTGAGTTTTTGGTAGGGATGCTTTGAGACAGAAAGCAGGGAAATCACGGTTATATAGTCTACAGGCACATAGGGATAAAAGATGCCACCTTTCACATACATCAGCCAAGAAACCCGTCTGGGGCCAGATATAGTGAAGATTTTAGTTACAAATTCCTGCCTTTAGAGGTACCCTAAAGATTCAACTCAAAGCAGAGACACCCTCAAACATAACATCACAGTCAGTAAAACAATTCACAATTGTAACATCCACAGAATCAGCACAAGACTTTTCTGCCTTCCTGCTATTTTCCTCAGATGCAGAGAAGCATTTCACAATTATTTGTGTCTAACATATGGAATGAACCTGCCATGTAAATACACACACACATACACACACACACACACACGACTGTACTGTCCCTCAGAAAGGGATGCCTGACCAAGAAATGTGAGGGACATTCAAATCCAAGTTTAAAACTTTCATTTAAGAGATGGTTCAGGGAACCTGCTAAGTATTGAAGAAAAATAGGGGTGGTATTGACTTCAAGAGATTTTGGATTTTGGCATGAGTTATTTTGAACTGACACTACTACTCCTCCTCCAGAGAAGTCAGGCTGAACAGTCCGTTCTGATAAGAAAGTTCATTAGCCTTTAATAATTATTTAATGTTTTATATAAAAATAACAGATTTTTTTTCCCAAGGTAATTTTGGTATTGCATTATTATATCTTTCTTAAACTTAATACTGTAGAAGGAAAAATTAATTTTCTCCTTTATAACCCTTATAAGGCTGCATGTGGAAAAGCAATGCACAAACATTTGAAAAGTTTGGCTTCTCCTTGTAGATGAAGACTCAAGCAAACTGCTATTTTCACTAGGATGACTTTGATTGTAACATTTCCTTTTCCACTGAGCAGTCTGCTGAGGAAGCAGCCACAGCAGACAGCACAGAGTGCTGTGCTGCACCACAAACAAGGCTGTGACAGAGCAAGAAATTAGTTCAACTACTGTTTGTGCCAAACAACATTAATTTAAATACGCTTTTAATGTGGAAAAAAAAAGGCCAATAGTCTGGAACAATTTCAATCTTTAAGCAATACAACTGATTATGGCAGTGCTTATGGAGCAGTTGTTGAGTCAGCTGAGAAAACCTAGGGCTGTGCTTTGCAGTGCTGTCCCGAGGAAGAGCAGGGTGTTACCTCCTACCAGGGGGTGAAATGGCAATGAACCATCCATGGAGACCTCAGTGGATCAGGAAAAAAGCCCCATGGGGAGCTTCTGCCTCTCAAAGACAGCCTGAAATCAGCAGCCTGTATCTAGGGCCATCAGCTTTTTACAAGTTCTGTGTTAGTGAATGCAGACCTCTGCTTGCTACATATAGTTACTTGTGTTAATGCCAATGCTTTGATATGGCTCCATTCTCAGTCAGGCAAACATCATTGTCTGTTTGGGTCAGCTGAGCAAGAGCTCAGTTTGAACCATGGTAGATGGAAGCATCAGATTCAAAGCTCACACACAGATCTAAGTAATGCCAGTTATTTCATGGGGGAGTGGATTTTGGTTTTAAACATTCACCAGCTCCATGCCCAAAATGTATATTTCTTTATCTGCATTTCTCTTACATAATTTGTGGGCACCAATCAATCTCTTTGTAAGTGATTTTTCCCAAATTCAAGTAAACATAGACAGAAATTACCCTGTGGAATGGAGTCACAGAGACTTATTCTTGCTTCTCTCTTGAGCAGTGCTTGAGACTATTGGTTTAACTTCCATAAAAAGACAGAGGGGATATAGAAAAAAAAAAAGGACTCAAAAAAGCCCCAACCAAACAAAAAATATTCTATTATTCTGTTGTTTTGTTGTTTTTTTCTGGTGCTGTTTTCTCGCTTACCTTAGTTGGGAACAAGGGCGAGAGGATTAAATGAGCGAATTAAAGAGCAACTATAGGGGTTAGCAGTTGCTCAAGGACTGCCACCCTGAAGGCAGGACTAGGAAATTGTCTTGGGTCCTCATTACCACTTTGCATAAACTGGCAAGGGCTGCACCCTCTAGCAGCCTTTTCAGTCCTCCTGGTACCTCTGGAGCTCACAAACTTCCCCTTCTTATGCAGTGGTGAGGAGAAATTCAGGCTACTTTGAGCTCACACATTTTCATGCACTTTTTCAATTCACAGGTCCAGTCCCAAACATGTCAGATAGAGAAGAAGGTCTTTGTCAGACCAATATTTTTATCAGCAGAAGAATGTAGGAATGGCTCTTTTCACTGCCAAGTTTGGAAGCGTCTCAGGGACAGAGAATTTGAAAGCACAGAAAGCATAATGGACATTGCAGCATTGTAATAGACCTATAATTCCTCAGGAATGGGATCAGAGAGCAGAGATTTCTATAAAAAAGAGGAAAATAAAGCAATCTGGTGAGTCTTATAAAATTACAGCATTTAGCCATCAAATGCAAATCTTGCAGTTAAAGAAAATTTTAAGGAAAGAGATTTTGTGTATACTGATCCTAGCACTGCCATTTCATCACTGAAATAGGTCTTGCACAGTTTTCTTGGCATCTTGTCTTAGGTTTATCTCACATCACATTATTCTTGTGCTAATAAAGTTAAGTGTTTTGCACTCCACTACAGAACAGTAAACATGGATTCAAATCCACCTGTCTCTGCCAGTTAACTATTTTGCAGAATTATTGCTTAAGTTCTACTGCATTAAACGGGAGGTGAGGTTCATTTGATAGGATATATAAACAATTCAAAACTAAATCCACTGGCATCCAAACCTTTTCACCCAAGCATATACACATTTGACTATTATTGTCATTTTTAAGTAGTGGTAATTCCTACCATATTTATCTATATCAAATCATCCCAGGGATTACTTTTCCAAAATTCCCAAGCTAAGTTCTCAGTCTCTGCTATGCACAGCACTGCCAATCTCCATGAGGACTGGCAGACACACAGGTGTCTCCTGCTGTTTGAGGCATTTTGTCTCACACAGCCCTTCACAGTAAGAGAAATCTAAGTTCCTATGGTTGAGTCTTCTGTGAAAGCTCCTCTGCAGCAGGGAAGGTCATATCAAGGGTGAATTTTCTGCTCCTTGTTACCTAAAAATTCATAATGATATTGAATACTCATATTTGATGGTAGGATATGCAGAGCACATTGGGTAGTATCCGTCTCTTATTGTTTCATTCTCAGCTACCCCAAAAATGAGACACTTGAAGCCAGTTGTTAACTAAGGCCCTTATTTTAAACATATTTTCTGAAAAGGAATTTAACAATTCACTTCCAGTGTAATGAGCACCGGATTCATTAAATAAACACTAGGTTACATAAATCCATATTTATGACTCCCTGCAGCAAACAGAAATTCAAAAGCAGTGTTTTGAACTGTCATGTGAGGCTGGAGAGATACTGCTTGTGGGGAAGGTAAATACACACCACAGAAAGAGTGGCAACTCCATACTTGTCCTCATGGCAAAAACAAGAGGAAAAAAACCCAGTGTTAATGAGGCTGTTGTATTGATGTAGACAGGGTGAGGCAAATGTCATAACATCTTTTGTAAAGCACTCTACATTAATTGACAAACAAGATGTTCCGTTTCTCCACTATAGTCAAGGAATTATCATATAAAAAATAACTGAAAATGACAAAACCTATTACTAAAAATTACTTGAAGAAATTTTCTTCCTTTGTTCCATAATCTGTCTCACTCTTAGGAGGATTCAAGATTTATAAAATCCTTGGCAAAAGGGCATTTTTTTTGACACCCTCTCTGTTTGGAGGTGATTACTTGGTGCAACATAATTAGTGGCTTGGAATACAAACAGCAGTACTGTGCTATTGAAAATTTAAATCAGGAGATTTGAGGAGAGGGATTGTTTGCTGGAAATGTGTTGTGCTCAGTTCAACCATTAAAAAGATTTAAAAATGGACTCTTTCTCTCTTTTATCTGAAATGGGAGAAAAAAGAATCACCATGATTTTATGTTCAAAGAGTCCAAAACCAGAAATGCAAAAATAAGAATGGAAAAAAAAGAAAACTTGACTACATAAATGGTTCATGACCAAGCCTTAAAAATTAGCTTGCCCTACAGAAGGCTATAGCAAAAATTAACAAATAAGCTGGAAGTAAATATCTTACCACTTCTAATCTGCTCATTGTATTTATATACAATATGCTATGCAAAATATATGTGGAGGAGTTGCCTCTTTCAATCCTGCTTTGTTTATTTTGTTCCACTAGTGCTGTTGAATATGAAATGTATTTCTCTAGAGAAACGACTAAAGGCTCATTTTTTTTTACTGTGTAAATGCCTTGTTTCATGGACACAGCCAGGCACAGCTCCTGGGCTCTCCTGTATTACAAATGGTACATGAGTTTCCAAAGAAACATGCAGAAATGTTCTCCTGTTCCCTAAAATGTGCATTGAGTTTATGATTTCCCAGAGATTCATAATCAAAGCCCAGCAGGATCTGCAAATGGGGGGCATCTGAGAAATGTGCAGTAAACCTGAGATTCCTCTCCTTCCCTTCAACTATTTTAGAAGTCCACAATATGGGGAGGTCAATAAAATATTCATATTGAATATAATA
>VZTB01003475.1:1112575-1152669 GCA_013397245.1 Thryothorus ludovicianus
GAAGGAAGGAAGGAAGGAAGGAAGGAAGGAAGGGAGGAAGGAAGGAAGGAAGGGAGGAAATTATTGGGATTTTTCTTATAAATATTCTGCAAAGTCTGCTTTAAAGTCAACTTAAAGAGAATGAGTCCTTTTTATTTTATTAAAAAAATACATCAAAGCAATAATGAGCAGTTTGATCCCAGTATGAAAGAACATTTTGCCTCTTATTTTATGTTAAATAGTCTCTTTCAGTTAATAAAAATCCCACTTTCAAAGCAAGAAAGTAGAAATTCACTGTATGACCATTCCATATAAAAGTGAAGTTTGTTTTTATTTCTGCAGGGACAATAAATTAGAGCCTTTCATCAACTACCATTTATCTCCTCTTTTTTTTATGAGGATGCAAGTAAATAATTATCACTGAAGTTCAATGATCAAGACACTACATAAATTTGCAGTAGAAACTAATCCTGACTAATTAATCCAACAAAATGTATGGTTTAAAATAATCCTCAGTGCCAGTAGTTCTTTCTCAATAATTTGCTTTTATGTTAGAATTTCACCTGTCCTTCATGCTTTTTATTTGAAATTGCACCCAAGAGCCCGTTTTACCTGGAAATCTCATGATGTTTTATAAATACAGCCTTGGGTACAAGGAGACGAAAGTAAATACTCCATTGCTATAGATGAGAGCATCATGACAGTAGTAAACCAATGCCGAAAAACTTTAGGAAATCTGGTGGAGATATTTCAGGAACAAGTTTAGGGGTGCAGTGGACTGAATCACTTTAGGTCTCTGCCACAGCTGTCAGGGAGTACAGATACCCAGGAAGGAAGAGTAAGCTGAACAGGTTCCAGTACTTCATAGCCAAAAAAAAAAAAAAATAGAGGACATTCTTAATCCTTTTTTTTTTTTCCCTGAATGCTAATAAACTTAAATTTTCCTTGTTACAGATTTGTAACAAATAAATATTTGGTTTTGAAAAAAAAAAAAAGAAGAAATGAAGGTTTGGTTGTAACGTACAGTTACTTATTTTAATATCTTTCCCTTCACTAAACTGTGGGGATCCATGGGGGATGCGGAGATCCATGTACAGCCCATAGGGATCCATGGGGGATTCAGAGATCC
The DNA here is from genome assembly GCA_013397245.1 of Thryothorus ludovicianus. NCBI lineage: Eukaryota > Metazoa > Chordata > Aves > Passeriformes > Certhiidae > Thryothorus > Thryothorus ludovicianus. The sequence continues at coordinate 1,113,684 of VZTB01003475.1, forward strand.
ACCCACAGCCCCTGAGGATCCATGGGGGGATGCAGAGATGCACCCACAGTCCCTGGGGATCCATGGGGGGATGCAGAGATCCACCCACAGCCCCTGAGGATCCATGGGGGATGCAGAGATCCACCCACAGCCCCTGGGGATCCATGGGGGATGCAGAGATCCACCCACATACCGGGGGGGAGGTGCCCATGCTGGAACAGGTGGATACCTGGAGGAGGCTGTGATCCAGTGGGTCACCCATGGAGAGAGGGCTCTGCTCCCAGGCTGGAGCAGCCTGTCCTTGGAAGGCTTCACCCCATGGAAGAGTGACCCACACTGCAGCAGTTTTGGGAGCGCTGCTGCTCGTGAGATTGGACCCATGCTGGAGAAGTTAATGGAGAACTGTCTCCAATGGGAGGGACCCTATGGCCTCACAGGGGAAGGACTCCTCTCTCTGAGCAATGGAAGAAGATCCTGGGTAATAAACGGACCAAATTCTCATGCTCGGTCTCCCTATGCTGTCTGTGGGAGGTTGAGGAAAAAAATGTGATTTTAAGGGCTTATTTTGCTTCTCATTATTCTCCTCTGATTTTGTTTGTAATAAACTCACCTTATAAGTCTAAGCCAAGCTTGTTTTTCTCTTGGAGTGTTCTCTCCCAGTCCTTATCTCAGCTCATGAACCCTTCTTTAAATTTTCCTCTCCTCTGCCCAGCTGTGGCAGCAGAGGGTGAGTGAGTGACTCTCATGGATGCCTGGAATTTGGCCAGTGTCAAACCATGACAGATGGCTATGAATGGCCAGGGAGATAATTCAAAGGAGTTGGAAATCCACAGCAGGATTCACACTATCTATAGTTGTTTTTCAGCCTGTTTTTCAACCTTGCATGTACTGTACATACATTTATATCTCCAAATTTTGCAAGTACAGTTACCAGTGTTAATAAAATGATACTTCTAATTTCTTCCCTTTGGAGAGTCTCACAAGAAATGCAACCTTACAGTAACTCTAAAGCAGACTGTGCTTTACATACTATGACTCATATTTCTCGTCCAGTCTTGCCAATACAAATCACAGCAGAGAACACATTCAGTAGGATAAAGCACTCAGACCTGGATGGTGCAGGGTCTAGGTGAATAGACTGTTCCACCACATCCTATTTATAAATCCATTGTGCGGTGTGTGATAAAGCAGTAGTCAAAAAACAAAATCTCAGACAGAGGCTTATAGTTAATTTGGATACATTTTCCCAGTTGTTTGATATGCAGAAATGTATTTCCTACAGTGTCTGAGTTACAGAGACATTACTGGCACTTAAGAGATGGACAGAAGAGATTGAACCAGTTGACAATTAGTGAAGCACTGCAACTGCTTATGATTTGCAATCCTCAAGACATCAGCTTTTCCTCCTAGAAGCTGTCTTCTGTTTAAAGAATAAAAGATAATTTGGGTTGCTATCTATCACTTTCCAAGAGGTTGGGGGATTTCTTTCATGCAAGCTTCCATGCCAGGGCACCTCAAATTTTGTGTCATGGGTTATAAATACATCACATCCTCAGTAGCAAAGTTCAGGCTCCTAGTTCACAAACAGGATTTAAGCAAACAGAAAAAGGAGTTGGAGAACTCTTGGCCTGGGCAGAGACCTTTCCATCTGCAGACAGCTCTCTGAGGCTCTGACCACTTCAGTGCCTGAGCTCAAGGGAGCTCAGTCTGCCACAGTGCTGGCAACAGTCTGGCTTAGGGATCACAAGGCTTCCTTCCCACGGCATCTGCAGGGAGCCAGGAGCTGAACCCTCAGTACAAATCTTTTCAATTTCTTACATTCGCTTGAACTTAGATGCCATGGAAGACATACCACTTAACTTAGGTACTTATAAGGTGCTATGAATATGCCCCTCTACATTCCCCTGCCAGCTCTGACTTCATCTCTCAAGTGGTTACACATCCCAGGCCTCTGCAGAGCCCAGTGGAGGTCCCTGTGCCTGGAGCTCCCCTGCCAGGGATGTGATGAGGCTCTGAACTGCAGCCTCGATCTTTGAACAGAGCTTTGGGAGTAGAGCTGGCCCACTGATGTGGACCAATGGAAAATTAATTACAAACTGATTACAAATTTAAAAATGCAAAGCTGGTAAAAAAGAAGACTGCTGTCAGAGCAATTATTGCTCTAAATTGTTGTGGAGGATTTGGGGAGAGAGTCTGTGAGAAGTAGTAACATCAAAGAGGAAGGATGCTATGGCTATCTTATGTGTCTGTGCAGATATCTGTGCACAGCAGATACAGTGAAAAACACAGAGAACCTTAATTGATCAGCCAGCCTTTAGAGAACAAGGCCTCTGTGGATAATTTATCAAAACAAAGCCATCTTCCTGGCACAAGTTAGTTTTATCAATTTTTGTTTGTCCTAGATAAACAAACATATTACAATTATTCCATTATCTTTTGCTGCCTATACTAGCATTGCAGCATTTTCAGATAACAAGGTAAACATTTATAAAAGTGGATCTTTGCATGAGCCTTTTATCACGACCTTTTAATAAAACGGATTAGCCAGTGAAATAAGATGGACCTACACAATCAGGCAAGTAATTTTTAGCAGTATCTTCCCTTGTCCCATAATAAATGTGAGATTATATATCCTTCTGTAAAACAAAGAAAATGTATTTTACATTGCCACAGGGAAGACCTCATACAGATATGCATTGCTGATTGGGTAAGCTGGGGTACACTTGCACCAAACTTAGCCTCTGGTAACTTTCTGCTGTGCCCGTCCCAGCAGCTCGTCTCATAATTCGCTGTGAAGGTTGTCCCTGAATCCAGGGACCTGTGAGGAGAGTATGATTTTATCAGAGGCACTGTTGCACTCCAGTCGGCCTCATTACCACCATGCCAAGTTATCCAGCAAGAGCTAACAAAAAACCTGCCACTCCCCTGTGAAAACACACGTAGTGGTATAACAGATTATTTCCCAGCTGCATGCTTCAAAAGTTGTCTAAGGAACTTATAGGCCATGTGAACTCATACTACCAAAACCTTCTCAGCAAAAAAGCCAGGTTCATGTTATTATTCTTCTTATGAACAAGACTTAAGCCTTTCTAAGTCTACCCAGCAATGGGTTTGCACTTCAACAACACCTCTATGTATCAAAGACTAATGACTTAACATGTGTCATAGAAAATAATGAGCTGATACTTTATTAATTAGCAGGGTAAAATCTTCATTTCACATTCACTGGTTCACCTGTGCTAAGTAGGTTTTCAATAGGATTGAGCGACACATCAGAAAAACCTTCCCCCTGCCTAGCTTTGCCATGTTCAGTAAAACACCTGAGAATATGGTCTGTCCTGTCACTGCTCTACTCCTCACCTCTGACTGAATGGAACACAGAACAGATGACCAGGTTCAAGTAAATAACAGATATGAGGGCATATTGTCACCTTACACATCTATAATCTTTTCTGTGTGTCCAGTGTTTGTCATGTCAGGGGTGGTCCTCCCACAAAGCCTCTCAGAGGCCAAGAGCAATTTCTGGTACAGCTGTGTGCTGCTCTCCCTGGGCATGTTGGTATTTGGGAGTGTGAGATGGCTCCTGAGCTGCCATTCTCTTCCCCTTTGGGACAGTTCCTGCACCCTGCAGCAGCAGTAGTACAAGACAAGGAAGGCCTTTATAGCAGTGCTCTGCTCAAACCTCTGATGGCTTTAAAGAGCTGTTGGTGTGAGGTCAAGAGGGGAAGAGGCATCAGCTTGATTAACCAGGGTTTTATCACTGCTAAGTATATAGTTTACTGTGTAATCAAAGTTTCTTTAACAATTCTCTGATTGCACTGCAGAAAACTTAAACTCAGTAATCAGTGAGAAAACCAGTGGTGCTTATACAATTTACTACCAGGTTTCAGTTCTTCTGTGTTACTACCAAAAGGCTAAAAGACAGAAATGTCCTTTCCATGCTGCCCCTTGCAGCCCATGAAGATGCTTTTGTTTCTCCAGGGAGGACAGTCACTGATGCTGTGATTGCTTCATCTATTTTTGCTGGTGTACTACTCAGTGCTACAATTTGGTTCTACTAATTGATTCCTCCTACAAGAAAACAGCTGATGAACACTCATTTTAAAAAGTGTGCCTAAATAGGGTTGATCTGCCACTCTTTTAAGACTGCAGCTACTTTTGATTACTTAACATAACAATAAGCATCTTAGTCACACAGTTGCCGTAGGTAACACTGTAAAACACTTGAATATTCTCTCACTATTCCTTGTTGTAACCATTAGTATCTGAGGAAAAATCAATTTGTTATTCAAATTTTGGACTCTCTTTGTATGTTTCTACTTCCACGTTTCCATGCAACGATAGAAGATAGGTTATATTAGCTATGGCTGGAAGTGGTTTTATGTGATGTCTAGTCCTTTTCTTCATCCTAATTCTGGCTGCTGTGAAGTCAGAAATATAGAATAAATACAATATATGTATTTATTTAGTATATACGCTTATATGTGAGAGTTTTCCTGTACAAATTTGTTTCACAATTACAAAAGGATGTCCTTTTATAAAAACTCAATTGGACTAGTACTATAGCAAGTTTTAAAATATTGTTAAATATTGTACATATTGTTATCCCATGCTGTAGGGAAACTGAGGGCCTCATTGCTGTAGAGAGGAGCAAAATCTAAAAATGTCCTAAAATATTTGGGACAGTTCAATTGGAAGCAATGTTTTAATTGCAAAGGAAATAGGAGAAGGTTTGGTGTGAGTCTTAGCTGCCTTGACAGAAGGATGTCCATGCCCATGGTGAGAGGAGTTTCTTTTCCTGCCAAGTGGGAACTTGTACATAGGATGGTATTTGTAAGCTGGTAAACTCACCTGCTTTGGGTGAGTGTCTGTGAAAATTCAAGGGGTCAGGATGTGCAGAAAGATGCCTGTGGAAATGAGGAGAGGCTAAAGAGCTGATGCTTTTTTTCTATCAGAGGAATCAGTGACTGACAGTTCCACCAGACTCTAGATCAGCTCTTCATTACCCTCCTGCTTTTTGCTCCTCCTTCAGCCTCTATGGTCTTTGATGGTGTATCTGCCATATATTTTATATTTGCAGCTTTCCTGATCCTACATTACAAAGCAACTCTGCTAAGCAAATCAGAGCAAATCCTGATATCAAAGACTAAATTTTTTGTGTGTGTGTATGTGTGTGTATGCTGGGAGAGATAGGAATGATAAGCTATTTTTCATAAAAGTTTCATATCTCTGCATATATCTCTATTAAGATAGGAGGTTAAGTAGACACTGGATAGAATAAGATTAGCTTTCATCTCCTGGCCAAATTTCATCTTAGGTAATTACATTCTTCCTGACTAAATATCTTTATAGTTTCAATTGGGTACAGTCTATTTCCTATTTCAAATTGCTTTGCTGTACATAATATGAGCTCCTGTATTTTCCTAGAAATGGGTATGCTGTGCTAACAGGTGAAGTGATCACTGGTGAGTACACATTCAAATCAATACAATGTTCTTGAATTCCTGTTGGAAACAGCCATAAATCTTACTGTTTGTTAAGCAGAGACAAAAGGTTGTGGAGCTTTTTTGAAAAGGTTGGAAGAAAAGAGTTTGGTACTAAGCTAGTGATCTCTGCCTCTTTCACCTTTGGGTCAGGGAGTGTCAGGACATTGGTAGGGGATTTGACACCATGAATTACAGAGATATATTTGGATTCTAGCTGTATGAGGGGAAAAAATTGTCATAAAAATTGCTATACTTTCAACACAACAATGGATGTATAAGTTAAACTCCTGGGAAGAAGGGATCTGAGCAGGTGACTGGATAGCTCTTGTGTGCAGACCTGAACACTGACACAGTTGTCAGACAGTAAGGCCAAACTTGCAAAGTTACAGGTAGGAACAGGACAAAAATTCAGGAAATGTGAAATTTAAATGATCCAGGTTTATGCTTCACAAACAGTGATGAAAACGGCTGTGGGATCTGATATTTGCATCAACAGTGTGACCTGTGCCCATTAAATGTCTCTTCAGAATAGACAACCACTGTACAGCACAATGTGCTTCATATGGAGTAGAAAAGCCAAGTTTGATTTATGGCATTTTTGAGCACAAAAATCCACAGGAAATTAATGATTACTTCCAGAAATGAGTACCATTGAGATGATCTGGGGTCATAACCATGTACACCAGTGTGAACTGCTTGGGGTCATTGTCCTGCCTGTTAGGTGCATCCCTAATCAGAGTCCCAAATGTTTGAGATACATGAATACAAGGAGGTGTCACTGGGGAATTACCTTCTTGATAACATCTCCAGTGTTAGGAGCTACTAATTTGCTAGACTTTTCAGAATATTAGCCACCTGTGTGCAATGGTCCCAAGAGCATAAGCATTTCATGTGCAGATAGAGATTGTAGTTTATTAATCATGTGCCAAATTAAAACTGAAAGCATCACTATAGCATGGGGTGGCTCTCTTTGCAGAGCAGGTCTTGAGGTCTGCCAAGTCTCACTTTATAAATGGAATGGTGATACACAGACCACACACTCAATGCAATTTCCAGAGCAAACATATCTTGAAAAATAAGTTAAAAATCTGAACATGAAACAGGCCTAAGATACCTGTCTGAAACAGGCCTAAGATATCAAGATCTGATTGCCTCAAGCCTGTATTACCTGAATTACCTAAATACAAACATCTGTCTTCAAAACTTCATGACACTGATTTGTTTGTAAGATTTAAAAGGAAACTAAATTCTTCCTGTATTCACCTGGGATTTAGAAGTGCAGACCCACTGCTTCATCTTTATTCTGTGCAACAGTGGAGTTTAGGAATCTATTTTCTATAGAAAATGCTGTCTGACAAGAAAACATGCCCAGACCTACATTTAATGCAAAGCTCTGCACAGAGAACTACGCATACAAAAATAAACAGAGAAGGACAAGAACTGAGCAAGCATATGTGATACAGCCCAGCTATTTCCAGGCTCGGGATTAATCAATCACCTCATGCAGTCTCTGAATCCAGGCTCTGGAATTGCAGATGATGATGATAAAGTCTCAAGAGACCCAACGTCTCCTTGGAACTGTGTTCTGCCTGTGCTGTGCAATTACAGCAATAATCCTCCTTCACACTTCCGAGGTGCCTGGAAAGCTCCTGGTAGCATTCAGCAGCCAACAAAATTTCTGAGCAGGCAACAAAGCCAACATGATTCAGCAACCACTTCTTTCTAGCTTCTATTTTTTTTTTTAATAAAGAGCAACTGTGTATAGCATAGTTTTAAAGTACATCCCTTCATTTTAAGTTAAAATGAAGTATTTTTGGTTTGCATTATACTGCAGTCCTAGTCCAAGCTTCTGCTATTTTCTCCTCTTGGGTTTCTTTTCCCCTTGTTTATGCTTATGAATCAAATAAATTGAGAATGAGCTTTAAAGCTGTGCTTTACACAATTGCCCATTTAATGTTAGAGTTCTTGCAGGTCATTTGAAATTATATGCCACTGAGCCTCTGACTTCTTGTCATCAAGATACACAACATATTTGTTCTTTAAAAAAAATCCTACTTTAAGTAGCTGCAGAGTAAACTGGGTCTCCATTTATCAGTATGTCCTGGGTAATTATAAAATGCTTTAAAAACCTAAGGAAGAAGCATCATCATTCAACAACTATTTGCATCATACATCAGCCTCTTATCCAGCAAATGGCCCTATCCACAGAGCAGAGCATCCACCCTGGGTCTTCTCTGGGCAGACAGACTTAAAACATCACTGTGACATTCTGTAATTTTTAAATTTCAATAACCTGAAAAAAATGTGAAGGTGTTATCATAACTTGGGAAAGTGGAGTGGTTCATCCTGGGACACTGAGAGTATTTGGTGCAATGAATAAGGCACAGCCTGATAAAGATATGGGGTGTGTGAATTTCTGAGGCCTGCCAGGAGAGTATGGGAAGATATTGTGTGGGTTCAGTCACTGTGAAGCCAAATCATCCCTGGCTCTGTTTCATGTGGTATTAGGCAATATAGAAACTCTCCCAAAAGGAGAGCCCTGGACCAAATTGCCAGTCACACGGTGTGGAGAACAGGGAGACAGGATCTGGCAGTGAGCTGAGGAGTCATTTGGCAGGACTACGCACAATATTTTTCTTTCCTTAGCTGGCAGATAAGAAGGCAGAAAAAGAATGCCAGGGTGGCAAGATGAAGCTCAATGACAAAAACTAATTTCTTTCCTAATACTTCAGTAGTGTTGGACCAGTTAAAGTCAATGCCATACATCAACACCTTCAAGATACACACAAATATTTCATGATTTGACCATCTAGGACATTCATAATGGACTATGAACTAAATATTTTCTGAATTTAGGAAGTATCATGTGAATATGAAAAAGGAAGAACTTGCTTGGTTGGAAATGGCTGCATTGCTGCCCACAGTCTTCATAAAGGTGATGTAGCAGCAGTTTGTTAATGTCTCCTCACATATGTGTGCTCCAGATGACCAGCTCAGCTGCCAAGCAAGAACATCTCAGCAGAGACAAAAATGCCTCTGTGCTAATTATTACAAATCTCATTTTTTTTAAGTGCATCTGAAGCTGCAAATCACCTGCAGACATCAAGTGCCAAGTGAGCTCTGAAGTCAAAAATCACAGTGCTGGAGAGAGTCTTTTGTAAAACTGTTCACATCTGCAGCCTCTATGATGCTAAATGAAGAAGTTAAAAAAAGATTACTTTCATGTAAATTGAAAGGGGATTTTCTTCTACCTGTTTCTGCCTGAGGATTAATGTTGCCTGCGGCTGTAATCCCAAGTGAAAAACTGAAGAACCTGGAAGTTTGAAGGAGACAAAGCCTTGTTGTGATGCAAATTCAGATCTCAGGCATCTGCTGGGGTGCCAAAGGTTTCCCAGTCCAACCACCAACCATTGCTGGTGCTCAGCCTCTTGCCTGCAGCCTTTACAGAGTGAGAAGGTATCAGACAACTTAAAAGGGAGCAGAGCACCGTTGGGACAGAGCTGAGCACCACCAATGGTCAGACCTGAGATGGAATTGTAGAATTTGCAAACTGATGCTCCTGAAATGAGTCTGATTTTGAGCATTTTTTTCAATAAGCCATGTCTAGGGTATGAATGAAAAATATGCCCCCTCCTCTGCTGAAATAGTCTCTTCCTACAACTGAGTTAAAATTTCCCTTCCTGCTACTTGCCTTTACTCATGGCAATAAATTATTTAACAATATGCCAGGATGTAGGTTGGCTGCACAACTGAATGATTCCCATGCTTTTTCTCTAGGGAAAACTCATTTTTATAAAACCATCAGGTGATGTCCCAGAGCCATCTGGTGATGTCCAGGTAAGGTGTCAAGGCAGGATCTTCTTTTTTAGTTTGGTAGTCAGGAGACCCTACAGAAAACCAGAAAAAAGTCACAGCATGATGGGTTTTAAAGTTTAGAGAAAAAATATTTGGTCACTAAAATACTTACGTTCAGCAAGTTGTAAACAACCAATCATTCCTGGAAAAAGTAATTCCAGGAGAAAGAATAGAATAAATAAAGTGAATTGTTGATGGTTTCCTCCAATGTATGTGGCAAGATCTGCAGCTGTTATTAAGTGAATGACACTTTTACTAGAAGTGTATTTCTATAAAAGTGCTCTTAACAGAGTTGTTAGTGCAGCGTTTGCATGCCTTTGTACTGCTGCCTGATCAGGGTAAACTGTGAGCTGACTGGAAATTGGTTCTTACCACAGCTGAGACCAAGTGTTGAAACTCCAGCATCAGAACATGGACGGCCTGGGATTATCTGGAGACACACAGATTTACTGTGTACTGCACTCAGAAAGTCTGTGTTGCTTCCTTGCACGATTACAGGATGTGCAATGTAGAGGTCCCTCTGGAAGCCTGCATGCCAAATCCACCTGTGCTGCATCCCAGTGGTTTACCTTGGATCTAGGGCACGGGAGAGTACTTCCAGTGCTTTTGGCACAGGAGCTCTGCACTTACTACACTCCTGTTCTCAATTGCACCATAACAATTGCTGGTCATTTTAATAGTGTTATGACTTCAAATTAAAAGAACAACTCAGTTTTGTTTCATTTCACCTTTTCAGTCCTTAGGGTGAGTAGTTAGGTATTTCTGATTGAATTGCTCCTTCATGCAAATGTTGCCACTCTGTAGTTACAATAATTATAATGCAGAAGAAAGCACTGGAAGCTTCCCTGTGAGGGAAATAATTTTTATAGTGGCATATATAGGAGGAAAATAATCATCTTGTTTGTTTTATTGAGCAGTAACCAAGGGAATCTGTTAGTTTTGTAAATAGGAAATTTAACAGCGCAGCAAATCAAATGGCATATAAAAATCTATCAATAGAATTACTTAGAAAAAGGATGAAGTAAATCATAAGATAATCCTTGAATACTGGGAGAACTCACTGAGAAAAGTCCTGCTGAGAAGGACCTGGGGGGTGCTGTGGGTGAGAGGCTGGACACGACCCAGCCGTGTGCCCTTGCAGCCCAGAAAGCCAAACGTGTCCTGGGCTGCATCCAGAGCCCCGTGGGCAGCAGGGCAGGGAGGGGATTCTGTCCCTCTGCTCTGCCCTGGTGAGAGCCCACCTGCAGGGCTGCATCCAGCTCTGGGGGCCCAGCACAGGAAGGACAGGGACCTGTTGGAGCAAGTTCAGAGGAGGCCACAAAGATGATCAGAGGGATGGAGCACATGTCCTGTGGGAAAAGGCTGAGAGAACTGGGTTTGTTCAGCCTGGAAAAGACTCTGGGGAGACCTAATTGTGGCCTTCCAGCAACTGGAAGAGTCTTATAAGAAAGATGGGATCCAACTTTTCTAGCAGAGTCTGTTGCAATCAAATAAGATTCAATGGTTTTAAATTAAAAGAGAGCAGATTTAGAATAGATAGAAGAAGAATATTTTTTACAGTAAGGGTGGTAGAACACTGGCAGAAGTTGCCAAGAGAAACTGTGGGTGCCCCATCCCTAGAACCATTCAAGGTCAAGTTAGACCAGGCCCTGAGCCACCAGATCTAGTGGAAAATGTCCCTGCTCAGTGCAGGGGGTTGGACTACATGAGTTTACTGGCTAATTATACAGTACCTAAAGGCTACTAAAATGTCTCATTAATGCTAACGCTCCAGAAACAAAAAGGTAAGTTAAAGACTGATACTGAAAAATGATTACCCAGGACTGATACTGAAAAACCATTACTCTAGGTTTGCCAAAGGGTTGCAGAGCTGATCTGGAGCCAGGGTTCACTCCTGCTGTTTCTGTGTCAGTGTGCACAGCCTGGGTATTTCCTGTGCAGAAAGAGTCATTGATAGAAAAGCAACACTGTAAAGGTACTGATAGCAATACCAGCTTTATAGTCTGTGTGAGGACAGGTAAATATCACCTGAGTGGGACTAAAATCATCTTGCTGTTGAACAGGAATTGGTAAAAAATGTTTTAAAATTTGGACTGCCAATTAGTATCTGTCAGCCTGGTCTTTCTCTCTCTCTTTTTTATCAGCTTGGTCTTTCTGTCCCTCTCTCTTTTCTTTTTCTTTTTTTTTTGGTATTATTATAAAATATGATAGACAAAAACTTGGGATTAGATGGTTGTTTTAAATTTAACTCAGTCAGAGAAGCTAACCCTTTTTAAAGTTACTAGAAACCAGTTAAACTAAAGAAGCCTGTCACGCTTGAATTTAGGATGTGAATTTTAACAGTTGTTTAACAGTAGCTTGACTCTTCCACAGTGATATGTAAAAGACAATGGCCTTATTCTGATTTCTGCTCCCATTTTCTGTAGTCACTTGGCTGGTTTGAAGCTATTTATAACTTTTAAAAAGCTGTTTAAAATGTAGTTAATAGCTGGACTAAAGTAGTTTCATTAGTGTTAAACTTTTTAAGAAATGACATGTGATTATTTTTGACAGAAACTCAGCACTTAACGAAACTTGAAAGCTAATTATTGCTTCATATGTTCTTCCATGGGGAAAAATCTTTTCTTAATAAAAGAAAAGGAATATAATTTGGGTGTTTAGGTAGTAAGGAAGCAAGTTGCATGGTAACTGATTTTAAGAAAAGTGGAAGAAGTCCTCTAACTTCCTGACTGCCTTCAAAAAGCAGTATCAGGGACACTGTACTTCCTTCACCTGTTTTACCTTGTGAGACCTCAAGTTCTGTGCAGGAATGAGCCCAGTATAATTTCCAGCATGCAGTTTCATGCTCCAGTAGAGGAGCACTTTGGAGTGATTAGTACAAAAACTAAGTCAGGCTCAATGGACACAAGAACAGGACCTGGACCCTCACAGTTCCCCAAAACTAAATAAGAGTCACATGTACATATATATGTGGAGTCTTTTTTATTCATTCAATCCTTTTGTACAAGCACTTGAGATAGTTATTTCCCCTCCCTTTCCATCCCTTTCCATTTTCCCTTCCCTTCCTACTTCCCTGTACCTAATTCCTCCCCTAAATATCTTCACCTTAAATTTTGCTCAGGTCTTTAAAATCTGCTTAGTTATCTAAGAGCTGGAGCATGGGACCAAAATAGTCAGGCTTCACTTTAAAGAATTGTAAAAGGAGAAAGTCTTATGCATTTTTATCTTCCAGTACCTGAAGGGAGTCTGCAAGAAAGCTGTGGAGGGACTTTTTACAAGGGCGTGTAGCGATTGAACAAGGGGCAGTGGCTTCAAACTGAGACTAGGTTTAGATTAGATATTAGGAATAAATTCTATACTGTGAGGTGATGAGGCATTGAAATATGCTGCCCAGAGAAGCTGTAGATGTCCCATCCCAGGAAGTGATCAAGGCCAGGGTGGATGAGGCTCTGATGGAAGATGTCCCTGCCTGTGGCAGGGAGGTTGGAACTGGATGATTTTAAGATGCCTTCCAACCCAAGCCACTCTATGATTCCAGCGCAAAACAAAAAGAGCCTGAGCTGCTGCTGGACACTGCTGGACACCACCCTTGCAGGCAGAGATGTCTCTTTGGGATGGCACCTCCTCTCTCCCTGGGGGTTGCTTGCACTTACACTTTAGTACCCTGCTCCCTCCATTTCTTGGCTGGAAAGTAAAGATAGCAGCACTTTTCTAACTCCCTCAAAGGTTGGCGCAAGGATAAATGAAGGGACGGAAAAGGCTCTGAATTCTTCTTCATCTTACATGAGCCCTAAATATCAGTAACACTTATCAGGTGTTCCATATGCACTCAGCAACTTGCACTGTTAATAGTCCTGGATGGAGGAGAGCAGAGCAGCAGGAGCTGCCTCCAGCAGTGGGGATTGCAGGCTAACACAACAGGTTCAGTAGTCTACACCACTTCATAAACTTCTGTTGGTTATCTATTTTTAGAGCTATGCTTTTCATGTTCCTTTCATCTGAAGAAATGTCACTTATTCATCTCAGGGTTGGCTATTCTACTAATTTTTTCCATTTGCACAGAAGATTTTATAGTTTTGATTGTTCACCAGAGTGGGAAAAAAGGGAAAGCTATGCAGCCTACATCAAACATCTCATATAAAAAAAATCTATGAAGGTACAAGATTTTTTTTTCTGACTTCTACATTTAATATCTTATGTAATTTTATTATATTACTATACATTCTGCTTTGATAAAAAACAGTTAGAAAGTAATTTGCTCTTTTAATGAGATTAATAGTTTATTTCCATATTTGTGAGGCTTGCAATCAATAAAATGGTATTCTCACCAAGGACTCAATAAAATCTTTAAAATATATGTGAACTTCAATTTTGTCTTGGAATACATTAACAGAATATAATTGCTCTTAATGTACTATGTAGAGGAACTGTACTTTTTAATATACAGTTTCTAGGGAGAAGTCATAAAAGGATAGCTATTTTTCTACTTCTGACTTTAAAGAACTTCTCTGGTTGTCATCAAGATTATTGAAACATATCTGTTTCATGTTCTTCACTCTTTTACAAACAGGGTATTAAGAAATAGTTGAGAATTATCAAAGGAAACAAGAAGAAATCTAATGATTTGGGGTACTTAATACAACAATTAGTAATAAATTGTTTAGAGGCTTATTAATAAACATACTTTCCATGTAACATACCACATGTACTTTCCATACACACCAGCAGGTTTTTTTTAAATTGTATCCCTCTAGCCCAAATTCAAAATTAATATATCACAAGAAAACATCCATATTACTGATGTATGCTTTTCATTTTTCCCACTGAAATAATTCCCAGTTCTTCCTCCCAACATCACTGGGGAATTCAGCATCTGACAAAAAATGCCATGAACGTCAAAGTGAATTCTTCAAAATACTTCATTTAAAACTGCTGCTCTCTCTAAAACAGAGAGAAACTTTCTGGCTTTCAAAGGCCCCGAGCCGGTGAGCCCTGGTTTCCATAGGCAGGACCTGATCCTGGTACTCAGCACAGAAAAGGGATCAGGGCTGACCATCAGAGCTACCAGCTCTCAGACTTAGCCATGAAGTTTGAATCCCAGCATGGTATTCAACAGCCACAATTTGGTTTAGTCCTCTGTATGGACAGGAGTCACTCAGGAACTTGAAATCCAGGCCCAAAATATATTCAGCTTAAGTCCTTATTTAAATATGAACACTGAAAAGAAGAACAGGCTGCACATTTGAGCACTGGGTTTGGATATGGATGGCAGGAGTGGTTTTACTGTGAGACATGTGCCAAGTCCAAAAATGACAGAGGATGTACATTTCCAATACCACTTGCTCAGAAAAAACAAACAAGAAACCTTAACAACAATAAAAACATTCCCTCCTTCTCTACTGACATGACATAAAATGGAAATTTCGGTCAAAACTGTGGTCTTACTGTCTGTGGGTTCAAGACAGCAAGATGTATGAATAGCTGTGGATTATTCCTCATATGAATAGCTTTTGAATCACCTCTGACAAAGGAGGAGTACCAAACTGGCATTTGAAGTCTAAAGTTTTAATTTTCTTCAAGGATTTTATTCCCAATTCCCCTATATGGCAAGGTAATTTAGACAATTTGTAAATGAAAGTAATTATGCAGGTGTAAATAGCACCATGGAGCACTTAAGTGTGCTCTTTTCCACTGAGAACAGCATAGTTAAATGAAGTTGTTAATTTAGTCATTTGTAGGAATCAAGCATTACAGTTACATGCTAACACATTAATTAAATAGTCAAGATTCTGTCATCGTGATTTGATTCACAATATTTCAGTCAAGATTCATCCACAGATACACAGGCATATTAAAATGGAATATTGAAACAATTATGTAAAACCCAATCTAGATGAAAGATTTTCACTTGCCAGCTCTGTTTTATTTGGATAGGCAAAAAGAGTCATTCTTCTAACATATTTTCTAACATTTATTTAGCCAAGCTACTTGGTCACAGCCAAAAGGCTCTGTCAACATATGGTGTAGGATGTTTAAAGCAGCATTTGTGGGTGATATCTTCACACATTTGATGTGTTAGATTCAATAAGGAAACTTAAATTAGACGCGCAGATTATAGCCCTGATTTGGAGAGAGCAGTAGGGTCCAGGAGGGCTGTGGGCAGCCCTGGTGTGCCCAGGTGCAGGCACAGGTCAGCCACAGCTGTCACAGCCACAGTGCCACGCACAGTGCCAGCTCCACAGGATGTGATGTGCTCTTTGTTTCCATGGAGGGTCCTGCTCCAGCTGGACAAAATGGCCAGGCATTGGCACCCCCAAAGCAGAGGATTTGCCCTGCTTCTCATCCACCCAGCAAGGTGGTACAATCAAAGTCAGCTGGTTTATACCTCCTGCCAGCTTCAGAGCAGGAGAGACACCGTGCGCAGCCCAGCACATTGGATCTCTTGGCCAGGCAGCCATGGGAAGAGTCTGGCTGGGCACCATGCACTGAAGAAATTTATGTGCCTGAAGGAGGGGTTTTGTTTGGGGTTTTGCTTGCTTGTTTGTTTTTAAATATCCTCTTGGGATCCAATCAGGCTTGGAGATGGGCTGCTCTCCTGAACTCTGGCACGCAAATTGTGTTTATGATGTGGTGGGGATCCAGGTATATCCTATAAGATATATCTGACTCTTAATATCGGCTTTTGCTCTTTAGTGCTTTTCGTTCAATTATGTGACTTCCTTATCCTGTGGCTATTGCGCTTCTGAGGTTAATTATTTTGCTGTAGGATGAAGAAATTAAGCAATAAGCCATTTTTAGGAGCCCTCAGGGAACATTATCACACTCACAACAAGAGACAGTTAACATTTTTGCAACATACTCTTCATCTGCAAGTATAACTGAACCAAAAACCTGGTTTAAAGGAGAAGCAGACAGAGGAATAGCTTATAAAAATGGAAAGAAAAAAAATTTAAAGTGTCAAGAAGATTTTTGCCAAAGTTTTCTGTTGCAGAATTGAGAATTATGTGCACACAGATATCACCCATAGCCTCACCAGCTGTGCAACAGTAGGAAAAGATTAGAAGTGCTACATTTCAAGAGAAAGTGTTGTGTTCAGAAATCATTGTCAAGTATGTAAAAGGGAAGGTGTTATTTTTAAAAATGAAATATATTTTTCTCCTCTTCTTCATGCTCCCTTACTATTTCTTAACTCTACAAAAGCTGGAAGAGAGTGAAAGTTTGTGAGTGTGGAAAAGAAAAAGCCCTTTTTCATATTTTCATTCTTATCTCATGGAAAATATTATAATTTCACATGGAAAGTACTCCTGAGAAAAGCTCTACTTTTCCAGTTCTACCTATGCATGAAGCAGAAAAGACAGATTAAAGGAACTGTCAAAAGTTTCAATGTTAACAGCAGAGTGAAAAATAGAAACTCATTTTATCTGACTTTTCCCTAGTATTCTTGTTGTCACTCTCCAAAATGTCCCCTGATGTTAAGTAAGAGCAGGAGTTGGCAAAGGTGGAAAAAGATCCTTCAGGCTTCAAGACAGAGATAGTATTTCCTGTTTCTGAATCATCTTGAGAGTGCAAATGAAGATTTTGTCAAAATACTATTCTAAACAGTCATTGACACTTTGTAGTTGTGAAATTGTCACAACAAATACATGTCAACTTTTGCCCATGACAAATCAAACTTTTTTGGTCTCTTTATCCAGCCAAACTCTTCAGTCATATTTTTATAGCATATTACAGACCATACAATTTTTTTGCATATCTGGTCTCACTAAGTTCCCTTGTATGTGTACATCTAGGCTATACCTCTAACCTGCCTTAGCAGACCAGGAAGCCACACTATTGCTTTTTTCCATGTCTCTTTCTACTTACCTTGCAATAATTTTCATACCTTGTAACTGTAAATCAGCTCCTGCAACCCCAAAGTCCTGCTATGTAACAAGGTGCTAAAAAACACCTGTGTGCTGCAATGTCCAATGCAGAAGTTTCAGTGGAGAATCTCAGGAAAGAAAGAAGAAATCCCATAAACACTCAGACAAAATGACACAAGCCTTTCAAATGTCTGCCATTATTAAAGTAGAACACAAAACTGTGTCATTTTTCCATCCACTGGACCATGCCCTCCCTGCTGCTCAGCCCAGGCATTTGACAGTGTGTGCCCCAGTGAGTGCTGGGTTTGGCACACCTATGTGCTGTGCTTGCTCTCTCAGAAATGTTTTCAGGTTAAAGAGTAAGTTAGTCAGAAGGCTGATGTGAGAAAATGTTACCAACAAGACAAGGTTGATGACAGTCCCTTGAGCTGCTCAGCTGAGGCTCGTCATTGCACAGCACTATTAATGAAATGGGTCCCCAACAGAGAGCAAATACACTGAAAGTTACTGTAAGAAACGAAAATGGGAAGAAAAAAATGTGCTTACTGTCATTATTGTGTTCCATATGAATACTGGATAACTTCTGCATATATGGGTTGGATGTGGGACCTGCTCCACAGAGAAGAGGGTAAGCCAGGTTTTCTCTGCTAGCACAGTAAAAATGTAATTTAAAAAAAAGTAAAAATTAATCTTTTTCAAACTTTGGACTGTGGCTCTATACACTGTTTCATGATGGATTACACATTTTAACTGCACTATCCAAGGAGTTTTAGTGCAGACCCACAATTTTCAAAGTATGTTCCTTCCTTGCAGGTGGATCAAGCTGTGATTTCCTGCCATTGAGTTCTCCTAAGATGAACAAGATTAATGGGGTGTACACAATTTTAATAGTCTCATTATCTTATGGTTTAAATATTTTATGTGAAATTACTTCAATCTTTTTGACAAATTGAATATTATATAATCTTTTATTACAATTATTCTCAATATATTAGGTCTAGAGGTAAGCACAGTTAGGACTGTGCTTTCAGGTAGTGGTAAAACGAACAAACTGCCCAAATTCAGACATGTTAATCATCATGTAGGACAGAAATATTAACCAAGAGACCCATAAGAAAGAGGGGAGGATTCAACCACATGGTAGATTCATGTACAAACACAAAAATGAAACCTGTCCTAAAAGAGGAATGAAGGGAAGTCTTATTCCATTACAGGCTGAAAACAGGACAGGTTGCTTCAGGAACATTCACCAAAAAAACAGACATCACATATCTCAAAAAGCTCAGTATAAAGTAACTTAGATGGAAAAGCCAATTATCCTTTACCACAAACTGGCTTTCAACTGGTTGTTGGGCTTTCATTGGAAGGAGAGCTATTGCATCACCTGCAGCTCAGGCTATTTTAGAAAGTTTCATATTTACAATCAATAAGTCACAAGCAATTACAAAGTGAGTACAATGGCTGGAAAGCATTGCTATAACTGTGATCCAAAACCCTGTCTTCACTTGGCTTTCACTTTTATTTGATAATGTTTTGACAATTTGTCTTTTTTTTTTCCTCTGGGGTATTTTGCCCATGTAAATGCAAAATATAGAAAGGTGCTTGGTTCTTTTAAACATTTTTGCTAAGTGAAACTCAAAAGGCTAAGTGGATAAGAAAAAAAATATATAAATAACTTGTGCAAGGATCAGCCTCTTTTTACTATTGCTCATATGTTTCTACAGAATGGTGATGAATTTTTTTTCCATATTACATATTCCATTATTTTCCAAGTTTTATGTGCATTTAAGAGCATAGGAAATCAAGGACTTAAAGTATGTACCTTCATAAATTTTATCTTGTGAATTCATCCCACACAGTCTGCTTCCTTTGTCCAGTGTTTCCACAATCCTATTTCAAATTAATGAGGGACAATTACAATAATGACTAAAAAGCCCATCTTTTCAGAGCTTTTAAATGTAATATTTGTCTCTGTACTTTTTCCTGAGTGCCATGTAAATGGAGCAGAGTACCAGAGACTTTTCTCGTGCCTTGGAAGGGAGTAGGGCTGAGTTTTTAGTATGAGAGTATTTAGGAATACAGATTTACTGGCTACATGTGTTTGTCATGGAAAATGAAATAAGAGCTCCCAAGGTCCACCAGACAGATTAACTTGCTGATGATTTTAAAACATTTTCCCAGCATAATTAAGAAAGAACTTCTTGAGAGATCTCACCACATTTTGTCTTGGGAATTTGCCATGCAGCCTGCAATATCCATTTCTAATTCCAGGAGTAATTAGATATCTCCTGGGACTTGTGCTGAAGGTGTTTTCTGGTTCATCCTGTATACTTCTTCATATAAACAGATTTTACACCTCTCTTGTCAGAGAAAGCACAGTAGAAAAGCTATTAATTTTTGCCATTTAGAATTCTACAGTAATATGATAGCTAAGGCATATATTATCCTTTGTACTCACCTCTTTCCACTTCTATCTTATCTTAAATAAATACCACTAATACTACTACTAGTAGCTGAAATAAATTTAAGGTGCTCTCTTTTAGCAGAAATATAATATTTGCTTTCCTGAGGCAAATAACAAACACTGTGTAAAGCAGGCTGGCCATGCTAGGAAATGGTCCAAACTCCATCCAGTCCTGGAAACAGCCCAGACCTCAACATTTCAAATATTTGCTTCCTCTCTGTGCAACCTTTTTTGTCTCTCTGAAGAAGGGAATTTTTTCTCTCAGGTTATGATGTGTGGGCTCACCTGTGGAAGGTTACTTAGCACTTCTGACAGAGGTGGCTGTGTGCTCCAGACTGTCCCAACACTTCAGGGATAACTAAAGGAGAGTGTCCAAGCAAGGAAGGCATTTCCATGGTGACAGGCACAGGAGAAGGAGCACAGTGGATGGGTGGGCTATGGTTCAAGGCACCTAATGTGGGGTGCCAGCATGTAGGTGTCTGAGTGTGTTTATTTCCATTACAGACAGAACAGATACAGGCTGTGATTCTGGTCGTGAAACACAAGTGTTGAGCCATCTGAGACACCCTAGGACACTCCACAGGCCCCCTACATTTTCTGTGTCATACCCATGAAGCTCATATGGGTGTTAGAGTTTCTCAAAAGGCACCAGGCACCTCCTCTGGTCACTGAAACTGAGGTGCAGGCACCTGCAGGTACTCACACAAAGACACTGAAAGGAGGGCTCAGTCTGGAACTGAGCCTGGCTGGGATGTGTGGTACTGCTCAGGGTACAGATGGAAACCACAGTACTGAGTTGTTAAATAACTCTTTTAATTCATAGAAATGATTGATACAAAACCATAGGCAAACCCTGGAACTGATGCAAAGCTTTCCAAATCCCAGCCACTCCCCTATCCAGTATGTAGACAAGGACAGCTACAAAAAGGGAAAGATTTGAAAGGCAGGACTTCCTGATCCAGGAGATTGCCCTGACCCTGTAGACACTCATAAAAAGTTGCAGATGCAACCTTTTCTAGTTATCTTCTTTCATGGATCTTTAAAGTTAGCAGTTTTTTAACACGTAGCATATTGCTGCAAATACTAATTTTTTATTATTTTCTCTCATTTTAAATTAATTCAGACCAGAGATGTCTGTGCAATTGGAATGACATACCTCTATAGAGCTCAATAAATTCCCTTATGTGTATTACCTGAGCAATGTCTTACACTTCATCTGAAGTTTTCTTTCTTTTTCAGTTGTAATCAATTGCTTTAGCAGTCTGAAAAAAACACCATTTAGGCCACTGCTCCTAATCACACTTATGGTTAAGTTTGCAGTAAATTATCACATGTGGATTGAAAATCTTTTTTTTTTTACCTATTGCATGATTACAGCTTCTTTTCTAATCAGTCTTCACTGGGTTTTGTGTATCAGCTATTTAATCAAGCCATAAACATATCCTTGTCAAAGATATCCTTGATATCCTTTCATTACAACCTACATCACTTTATTCCAAAAGACAAGAATCTGACATGCCACACATTTGTCTGCAGCTGTGAAGGTTGTACTTATCATATCTAGAAATGGAAGAAAACTGTCATGTCTCCACGTACACCTTTCCATACGGACAAAATGTGCCCCTCAGAAATATTTTTAAACACTTTGCTCTCTCTAGTTTTTCCAACTCAGATAATGAGATTCTCACCAACTCTTCTGGGGAATGTTCCTCAGAACTTTCCCTTTCCTAATGTCATCCTACACAAACAAGGGCTTTCCATTGCTGACATTTCCCAAATGTTTGCCATCATATTGTCTCGACTATCCCATAAATCTGATTAATCTTTTCCACACTACATAACCAGGGCTCAGTTTTCAGTCAGTAATAATTTTGTTTCCTTTTCATTCCTCTTCTGTAATTTAAATTCATTTTAATTACCATCCACATCCTAGCAGATGTGGCATCCACACAAGCACAAGTACTCTTGGCTGGAGTTTCTGTGGACTAGAACTATCATCACACTAGTGGAAAACAGTGCCACAAGATTTGCTCCTGGCGCATTTCTTAGAGCAGATATTCCAGCTAAGCTCCTGAAAATGTACAGCTCCATGGATTGCAGCTGATCTCAGACACATCAGTGTCCTGTCCTGGGCCTGGATCCAGAATGCAGCGAGAAATGGGAATCTCATGCCTCTTCACACAGCACAGAACACAGCAGGAACCCCCCAGCCTCTGGTCTCTGTGGCACTTTTGCTCCTGACAAAATTGCCAGGGCAATGCATCCTGAGAGCTTTCCATTTGCAGCATTTCCACATTGCAAATTCAAGATTGATTTTGTCATAGATACTATCAGCGCATTCCTAGCTTTTGCTTGAACATCTATGCTTAAATATTTACAATTTCTATGTTTTGTTCTTGTATTAATACAGATATTTACTTAATATGTTTACTTGCATTTTCCAAGCAGAGCATTTCTAAGTGATTGTCTAACAAGCTCTGCCCTCTGTCCTCTTGCCTTATTGCTCTGTTCTCAAGAGCATTGCAGGAATTCCTTGTATAGTATGTGTTGCAAACTGGTCCCTTTGGTCCAGGACACCAAAATGTAAAATGAGACCAATAAAAGGACAAATACCTGCACAGGGGCAAGCCCTAACCACAATGTATGCGCATAGTGCAGAGGAGTTTTCTGATGGCCATGGCATCATCAGAATGGGCTGGTGCTGAGCTTCCTACAGAGCCCATGACAGCACAGATCTGTCTTTTCAGCCTGATCCCTCATTGCGGCAACGTTTTCAGTAGGACTGGCACAAAGCCATTACCTTTTTGTTCTTTCAGCCCACAAAACATATCTCAAGGCCCATCCTAGCTGGATGTAAACTAGCAATCCACTGCAACAGCATTCAGTTTGCTGTTAATCCTACTAGCTTAAAAATACCCTTTTCACTCTTTTGGCTCTCTTTTACTATTTCCTGTACCCAGTGCATGGTAGAGTTCTTTCTGTTTCCCATGAGGACGTTGTCTATTTCTCATTATTTCCCAGCTGATATATTAGCTGTTTGAGAATTCAATTAGTTGAAGTTATTTTTAGATTTATGGTGCAATTTTGCAATTAATATTGCAAGTAAACTATGTGTTAATCAAATTAATGAAAATGTCATTGATATCCAGCAAGCTGCTGCGACAACTTCCTGGGGAGCCTATTGCAGCACCCAACCACACTCAGGGTAAAGAACCTTTTCCTAATATCCAAACTAAAACTCCTCTGGCACAAATTCAGGCCATTCCCTCGGGTCCTGCCCCTGGTCACCACAGAGAAGAGATCAGTGCCTGCCTCTCCTCTTCCCCTCACAAAGAAGTTGTAACTGCAGTGAGGTGCCCCCTCAGTCTCCTCTTCTCACACAGCTTACCCTCCAGACCCTTCACCATCTTTCTTGCCCTCCTTAGGACACTCTGCAATAGCTTAACGTCCTTCTTATATTGTGGCACCCAAAACTGGCCCCAGCACTTGAGAAGAAGTCAGCTCCTGGCAGAAGTTTTTGTGATCTGGGAATGATACACAAGTTGCTTAACCCCAGACACTCCATGGTGACAGCCCAAGCTCCAGCCCAAAGAAACCACAGTAATGGGAGTTTTCATTCCTGGAAGTTGGGTCAAGGGAGCAGATTCCTGCTCTTCCTGCCCTCCATACCATCAACCTAATGCTTTGAAGCTCTGTGGTGTGGTGTCACCTCCCTCTCCTTAGGTTCCCCTACTGTGATTTGAACACAGGTTTCTTGCTTCAGAAGCAAGGAAGGTGGTGCTGACACAACTGCCTGGTTGTCAGGGTGCTCAGCTGGAAGGAGGGATGGGAATCTCCTTCAAGTCAGGAAAATGTAGAAACTGAATCTCGGTCTTCAACTTCCTGATGCAAATATGGAAAAGCAGATGTTACTGCTCGAAAGGCTTCAATTAATATTCTCAGCTACAAGTCCTCACCTCCAAGAGGGTTCCACACTCTGGACTAACCTTATGCAAACTTTCTAATTTATGAATTAATAAAACCCAAATAAACAAAGTTTGACTAGGCACCGACAAGCGTGGTTTCACTAGCTCTGAAACTGTAGAACAAAAAAGGACTGAGGGATGGATGGGAGCTGGCAAGATGTTGTCTTTAATAAGCAATATGTCACTTGTCATTGTTGGGACCAATGCTGCATTGCTTGGGAGTGCTCATAGGATACAGCTTTTCTATATGGTTTGGCAGCTTCATGAGACTGACACCAACTCATCAATGAATGCTGGCACAGAATGTTTGACTTTTACCCCCTAAATTTGATTGCTCAGAATGAAATGAGACTAAAGAAAGTAAAACAGGGGTTTAAGATCAACTTTTAGCAGTAAATCAAGAAAAATCAAGAAATTTTTTGTGTCCAATGCAGTCTAGGGAAAATTTTAAATTAGTACCTGTAGGGAAGGATGGAACCTATCCTCTGCTATTGGCACAATCCCTTTGGGTGAGCTCCTGTATTGCTGAGTAACTTCATTTTCCAGGCACCCAGTGGGAATGCACATTACTATTCCCTGGAGAAGCAGAATATGCCAGAGTAGTGATGGGTACAAAGTGGGGGCATTCAGGGTTTCTGTCTGAGAGTCCTTTAGTGAATAGACTCACATAATAAGAAGTTGCGGTTAAACTTGAAAAGATCATTAATTTGATAATGAAAAAGAGCCAAGCCTATATGAAATGCCCCAACTTCCATCATTTAGCAACAAATCAAAGGGAAATTACGAGGACAGATGGTAAAATTACTGTTAGCAAAAATGGCATAACAAAGAATGTTTAATAATACCTAAAAATGCATCAAACAGGATGGTCTGTACTATACCAACACATTGAATTTCTGCTCTTTAGGAGCCACTGCTTGCCAAGGGCACCCAAGGGCAAGCACTTCTAGTCCACAGTACACAAAATCTTGAGGGTCCAAAGACGGTTTCTATGAGACAGCATCCAAAGGTCCTAGCAGAGGGGTTGTCTGTGACAGGGAAGTGGGAATTTGGATTAAATTCTTTTTGCCAAGCCCTGTCCTGAAGTTACCAGGAGCTATTTCCAAAAATGCATGCTGAAAACAGGATTGACACTCTGAAAACAACACCCAGTGCTGATGCTTTGGGGAAGGGGAAAGACATCGTTATTCTAGATTGTAGGCGACAGTTTAGAGACATCTGAGTCTAACTATTAAAAAAAAATAAAAATATATATGCTTTCCAAACAGGAGATGTAATCTGGTGGGTTTCAATTAGCGTGTTGTGTCCTGTCACTTTTATGAAAGCACTGCAGCAAAAGAAATAAGTAGGAATTTTTGAGCTGTTTGTCCCACTCTGTTCACAGTAAAAGAGAAGAACTAGACCAAGTAGTCAATTCTTGCTTTCCTGTGTAGATCAACATGCTTTATCTCATGCCATAAACAAAAAGCATGAATCACTCATCACTTAAACTCTCATGTTTTCATGGCTTCCAGCCACGTGTTTTGCAAACATAAAAATACTAAAAGATTAAATGGAAGTAATGAGTTTACATCTCAATACCTGTTCTGTAACTGTAATGAAAAATCAGAATTATTGACTCAGTAGTTAATGAAGTAAATATTTCTTATGCTTCCCTTATTGTAATGAATATTTTTTCATTTTAAACCTCCAATATAAAGAGTATATATTTCAATTGCTGAATATCAGCAGCTCTTGTTGGTACCACTTATTCCTTCAGAAAAGGCAGATCTAGAACAGCAGTGAGGACTACACCCATCCCAGGCTGTTCCAAAGGCAGGCAGAGTCAGGCCCCCTCCCTGTAGTCTTCCCAAGATTAGCAAGAGATCTAACAAATGATTAATATTACCATGCAGCAAGGATCACTGCTGGGGACAGAAGGATTCTTCTGTAAGCAGTTCCCACAGGCAAGATTTTCTACTTTCTATTGAAATACAGAGATCAAATTTTAGTTTCAGAAGAAAACAAGAAATTAAAAACCTATCAGTTAATTAATTTTGTACAATTGGCCACGTGCTAAGAAACTTGAAAGCCAATATTTGCACCTGGGGTGGATAAAAGTGGAACTTCTCCCACTTTTTGTTTGCAATCTCCAGCGTGCAAACAGGGGAGGGCAGATGAGAAAGCTCATGTTAGAGGAGAGTGATCACTTCATTTTGACAGTTCTTTGCTTTTAAACTTTTGAAGGAAAATGCTACAGATCAATAAGTTTCCTCATTAGCCAACTTTGGCACCTGGCTGTGAACACCAGGAACAGCCTTGACTTACATCCAGATGAGCTGTACTGAGCTGACATCACTTGCAGTGTGGACTGAAAGTTTATATGTCAGGAAATAAAGGCTGAACATATAATTTGTTCTTTCAAATTCACCTCTTGGACAATGCAAATTTCCTTTCTCTCCTGCCCAAAGCTTTGTAAATTTACCCTGCTCATCTTCATTTTTTGGCCTTGATTTTTGAGGGAATGTTTTACCTCATGGCACTATGATGATACAGCTCACAGCTCCAAATAATACCAGTTTCCAACCCCAAGCATGTTATCAGAGAAAATTCTATACATACTGAAACCCTGTCAGCAGATACATTTTCCTTACATCTGCAAAACATCTCCACATCTAATACCTGTGCAAGAAAATGCTCAGTTCTCTTTCCCCTAGGCTCCTGAAATCTGCTTTCTACACCCAGGAATGAATCCATGGCAGTGAACAGAAGTTTTTGACATCAGGTTTCAGGGAAGTAAAAAGCTGCAGATCTTTACAAGGGAACCTCTCTGTTCCTTTGTTTCTAATTATTTTCTGTTCTGTCAGTTTACATTGGAAGCTTCTTGCTAGAGGAACGATCTCTGACTTATCATACAAATAAAGTTGTATAACCAGTCACATATCTGAGAAGGGTGAAACCAAACCTTTGCCCAGGCTATGAACAAAAATGTATTTTCTAATGTTTTGCATTCTGCTTCCTGACAACATTACCTTATCAATTTAAAACTGTAGTTATTTGAGTCAAGGCAGCTCTCCAGCTGCAGTTTACAGAGAAAGGCAAAATCCAAACCCTGTGGCTCCTGCAATGGGGTGGCTGGGAGCTACTGCCTCTCCTCCCACTTCTGCATGGCAGGCAGCACAAATCCCAGAGCTGATAATTTATTTATGTTTTGCATCCAGGGGTTGTAAAAGGCACCACCTCTGTCTCTCGAAGGAATGGGAGACAGGTGGAGACAGCCTCCAGTTCAAATGGAGAGCTCTGTGCCAGCATACTGCTCTTTCCAAAGGTATCACAAGCACCTGTGTCAGCTGTCCATGCCCTGGAGACCCACCTGTCATCTCTGCAAGCCTCTGCAGCTGCCACTATGGCTGATGCAGTTAGGTAAATGCTCAAAAGCACATGTACCCTGCCTATGCAAGTACTTTTAGCAAAATAGCAGCAGAAACTTAGCTTGACTTCTAGGTGATTGATTCTTATTTTCAAGAATATAATTTTGTGTATTTGATTAGGAAAATCAAATAATGAAGAAAAATGTTTTTCTTCTGTCACAAGCCAGCTTTGAAAAGTGATGATTCTTCATTTCTTAATTTGATTTATTCAGCTAATCTATTTGACCTTATGCAGACCTTCTGTTTTCATGTCTAAGTGACAGGGAGGAGAGGTTCTCAGTGCATGTGAGAAAGTCAGAGAGGCTGGGAAGAAAACTGAAGTCCAAAACGTATTGTTTTCATGAGGAAAAAGTAAAAACTACATTTGTGGCATTAAGTCTTGCAAGGGTCTTCTCTCTTCTTTACATTTGTGTTGTGGAAACTCAAAAATTAAGTTATTAGCCTAAGATACAATAGTAAACTATTCCAAACCATCTTTCTGGACTATATGAATTTGTTGTGTGAATAAGGCTTTGTGTCTCATCTGTGCTCCACGGGCAAAAACACACCACATGCAGCTTACAGGCTTAGAGAAAGATGCTCATTAAATTCCACTCACTTCCAACAGCCTGAGTGGCCATCACTTCCTGCTCATCTCAGGTCTGATCCTGCAGTCTGACACACACTTGAACAGCAACAACTCCCCACATCCAGGGCTCCAGCAGGGATTTCAGGAGCAATCTGGGTCTCTATCCCTCTCTCATGCCCATAAAGGGCAACAGGAAGGGTGCTGCTCTTGCAAGATTTTGGCCAACCCTTGGTGGTCTTTCCTTTCCTAGAAGCTTTTGTGTTCTTTCTTTAGTCTCCACTTCTGTGCCCAATTTTGTGCCAATATTTTTTTGCCTTGTCAGAGGTGAGGGAAAGCTGCAGCTCTGGAGGCCATGTGGGTACCCAGCAGTGGGTACCCTGGAGGCCAAACACCAAGCTGATTTGGGGCTTAAAAGCATTCCAGTTTGGAACTTGGTCTCACTGGCTGAAATTGAAGGTGCATTTTTTCCTCTGCTATTGGCACAGCATCCTCAGCTGTCCCTCAGGATTAATTTTTGTCCTGACCAGGAGGAAAGTGGTGCAGAGAAGAGCTGTCCTTCCTGCTCTAATAAGAAAGCCAGCAGGATTATTACTCAACCAAGATAAGGGGTTTTTCTGAGGGAGATATAACCCTGAATGAGCATTGGTGGCACAACTTGCTTGAGGAAGGGCATCTGTCTTGTTGATTTTCAACTGAGCAGTAGACAGAAGGAAATATTAACACTCCATTGGAGGACTAGGCAAGTAGACAGTTTTGGGGGTTTATACAAGAAACAGGCCTGCTGGAGATCCCACAGCTCAGTGCAGCAGGGACAGCTCCATCACTTAGTGCTCCTGCTTTATATGTTTTCTTCTAGCTAAAAGTATCATCTGATAGATTGATTAGTTCTTAGATTTCTGTTCAAAAATAGTTGGTACTGAAGGTACCTGGACTTTTTTATAACCTATCAAATGTGACCTGAAGAGACCCAAAAGGACAAATATCTTTAATGGGTAAGGTAGTATTTGTACCTTTATAGTATCCAGCATTTTAATGTGTAACTGGAAAGGAGCTGGTTAGTATGCAGAGGGTTGGACTCATCCTTGTTTTGGGGATTTACATATACTGCAAGAGGCAGCTTTATTTAACTAAAAATCAACACAGCTATGATCTTTCTTAGCTGAGAGGTACACACCAGCAACAACTTATACCTGAGAGTTAAAACTGCTTTGATTAGCTGAGGACGTACATGAAATAACTTGACATTAAAGTTATTTTCCAGCACTGGTCACTATTTTATCAGAAGATATGTATTGATAACATAAAATACATTTTTCAGAGTGACAATAAACCCTAAGGGTGAGATTTTGACTTCAAAAGGAGAGGCTGTAAACGGATGGGAGAAACACAGAGGCAGTATTCTGCAGAAATATTTGTCCAGAAGTATTTTCATGTGCTTTGGCCAGATGAGACACATTTGAACATGCACCTTTAGATACCCTGTATTGAGAGAAGTGCTTGCTGCTTCTTCTGAGTGATTTGTGACAGTGAAACAAGGCTCCTGACAGAAATAAAGGATAATAGTTTTTAAAGTAGAGTGGAAATGTGGAGTCTTTCCATTGCCATAAATGGGCTTTGGATTGATTCCAAAGAGGCTGCAGTGATGTGTTGCTCTCTGTAATTCACAGGCTCTTGCCCTTGCCTTGTGACAAGAGAACATCACCCAGCAGAGCATGTGCTGCCTGCAGCAGCTCCACACTTGGGGCTGAGGCAGCACCAGCAGCACCAGCCAGGGGTAATGCCATGTTTGTGGCTCAGGATGGTCCTAGAGAGATATAAAAAATAAAAATATCAAAGGCAAAGGCTACCCCAGAAGTTGTCATGGATATGACCTTTCTCCACTGTGCTCTGCCAGTCCCAAAGTCCCAGCCAAGAATGTTGTTCCATGCTTTGGGTGCACAGCTTTCCTGCAGGGAATCATAGAATCCCGTGGAATTGGACTGGTAGGAAAGGACCACAGTAACCACACAGGTCATCTGATTGAGTCTCCCTGGTCAGCAGGGTCATCCTAGAGCACGTGGCACAGCCTGGACTGCACAGGCAGAATAGACAGGAGGACTGCAGAAATCCAGAGCTCACGAGAAAGATGCTGCTCCTTGGGCAGGGTTCACCAAGGTGCTACCTCCCTGAACCTATCATCCCACAGAGCCGTGGGTAGTTGCCAAAAGTCATGTCTTCTTGCCCACGGGAAGTTCCTGCTCAGCTGGAAACAGAGCCCATGGGAGTGCATTTCCAAAGCTCTAGGTTTATCCCCACATTTCATTCCTTCCTGCAGCAGCACCAGCACAGGTGGCTCTTGTACCCTCTGTTCCCATTCCTAGGTGTTGCACTGGTTGTGCTGCAGGAACTGTCCCTATCCCTGAAGCCCCTTGTGACCTCTCTTCTCCCCAGGGCCCCTGTGCCCAGCTCTGCTCAGTGCCCAGAGCTGGCAGGGGTTTTCCTGGCTGAGTACCACACCTAAGCAGGATGATGGAGGGTGATGTGGGGACAGGGGGTATAGGGCCACCTCCCACCCCTGTTCACTGCACTTGGATCTTTGGAGTGGCAGGTGGGGAGGGCTGCCCCACTCCTTCTGGCAAGAGCTGCAGCCAGGTGAAGTTACAGCTGGCTGGTATTCAGGTTTCTGTTCTCCCTATGCTCAGCAGGCTGGTGTTTTTTAATTCAATTTCCTTATTTGTGTGAATAGGGGTTGCAGGTTGTTTTCTCCATGCTGGATTGTTCCAATTTATACATATGCATTACTGGCTTGAGCTTAGGCTTCAATGCACAAAGATTTGTGTGCACATGGTAACATACCTCAGAAATTAAGACTGAATAATTACTAGATATAAAGCTCCTTGGAGAAAGAAAAAGGTCATTCTGCAAAAGTGGTGTCCTTTTATTTCCAAAATGAAGCTGCTGAAATAATGCTCATAGCAAAGTTTAGCTGCAGAGCTCTCAGCCAATTTATTAATAAGAATTACTTCCAGCCACTCTGTGTGTGAAGCACTGTGACTCCAGGCAGACTCACATCTCCTGTCAGGTATAAAGGAACACAACCATCAGCTCTCCTGCTTTGTGTGTAACTGCTAAGGTGAGGTATGAAGGAGATCAGGCATCACAACCCATTCTGAAGCAGCTGGCCTTTTGTGAGAAGCTAATTTTATTCATGAGAAAAAATGATTTGCTAAATACAGCCTATAAAACCAGAATTTAAGGTAGGTGTTATTATAATCAGAGAAATAAAATATTAGCCTTTCCACATCATATAAATTCATGCATTCTTTTAATGACTGGATTTCTTTAATCAGTGCTTGTTCATTGACTGTAAGTTAACATCTAAAATCTTGGCACTGATCTCTGGCACATTTGCTAAGACAAAATACCATTATTAACAATTAGAGCAGAGTTATTCTAAAATATTTTGCTGCACTTGAACAATTATCTGGGTAATCACTGACAGGAGCATACAGGCAATGATGCCAAAGCACAGAGCTGAGTTCTTTACTGTTTTTTAGTCTTAGCCTCAGATTAAAAACCACAGTGAGCCAGTGGAATAAATGTAGGCATCATACAGGGTTATCTCACCCAAGCTTAGGCAAAGACTATTTTCACATTCACCAATTCTGTGTTCGTATTTCTGTGCACACACATGTTCATGTTCACAGAGCTCCCCATACTCTTATCCAACCTCATATGGTAGAAATCTTGTCTTAGTGGAATTCTCCACTTCTGGAAGCACAGCCCAGTGCTGGGGACGCTGCCCACCTGAGGAGCACAACCACTGAGAACATCTCCATCTGATAACACAGACTGCTCACTGCAAACCCAGCTCTGTGGGAGGATCCTTCCACCACAGCCCTCCTAAAGCCGATTTTGGATTCCAAGAAGTCCTACATAATTGAAGAGTTATGAAGTAATTGTAGACAAATAAGTAGTGGCACTGCAAAGTTCTGGTGAGTCATCCAAATTACAAGGAGAGCTGAAGAGTGGTGGCTCAGCAGCCTAGCCAGCAGGAGAGGATTTTGTTTTACTTTGCAGACCTGCAGTTTGCTACCCTTTTACACCCTCTTACTGAGTGGTTTGCCTGCTGTTCCAAGGATACTATTTATTCTGCTGGAAGTCTCATTTTGTCTTTGAGGCTATTCTTTAAATTGTCATTGCTATATAAGTAGAATCTAAGCTAAAAAGAAACATTTAAAAATGTTTATCAAGGGCTTGCTTTCATACCAATACAGATTTGTGTGTGTGTGTGTGCATAACATAAATATGCAAGTCTGTTTAAATTGAATTAATATAGAAAGAAAAACAAAAACCAAGCACCAAAGTGCACTCTCTTGTCAACAATTTCCTTTTATTTGGAGAAAAAAAAAAAAGAACACTGAAGTATTTCTCTAAGAACAAAATCTGCCATTCCTGATGTAAAACCAAGATAATTTTTTTAAGAGGTCCTAAAAGATAGAATAGTCAGGTGTGAAATAACATATTATTTTAAATGTCAAATGTTATATTCAGGAGGGTGTTATAGAAGATGAAGATTAGGACAGAGCAATTGATATTGCTGCAGCTATTGGTGAGAGCCTAAGTCCTTCAAGATTTAGGTGTCCACATTGTATCTAGTCACAAGGTGACCAGAGACATGATCTAGAGAAGACCATAATGTAAAACACAATGTTTTTGGAAGGTAACCAACACTTGTTTTCCTTCTTGAGAATCTGGGTTCTTTCCTTGGGCAGTTTTCAGTAGAAATTAGAAACTGATCAGTTTTGCAGTTGATCAATTTTGGCAGCTCTGCCAGGCCAGGGAAAATTCTGTAAATAAATAACTGAGTGTCTCTAGCTCAGTTATCTACTTCATCCAGTTCACACAAACCTTTGCGCCCTCAGTAAGAAACAGCTACCAGTAGATCCACCTTCTGTTCCTGTAAATCTGAGCTCCTGTAAAGCTCATTAATTTCCAGCACTGATTTTTTTTTTTTTTTAATGTGCATTCCAGAAGAAACCATTACACTATAAGGCCTAGCAGCAAAATTAATCGTGCTTCTACTGGACAGGAATGTCGGGTGAATGTTGTTAACTGGAGCATGGATCTTTATCATCATTTTAAGTGACTGAATTCCTGTGAGTGAATATTGGTGGTAGACTGTGAAGAGTTTTTACTTCTCTAGGTTGCTTGATTTCCATTGCATCATTTAATGTTTTACATTAAATGAAAAACACTTTTGATTATATTGACTGCCTTATAAATGTCCTTCTGATGACACACCTTTTGCTCAATCACTCATGTTTTCAGAATAACCAAGACTATTTTTAGAGTTACAGAAGAAGCCAGTACCCCAATATTTTACAGTGCCTTTTTGGGCCAGAGCCACAAAACCTGTTAGTCCTTCATCTTCTAACACCCAGAGTACTCTTCTGGCCTCACTCTAACTTGTGTGGTGACTTGCCTTCCTGCTAGGAATTGGAGATTACTACAACTAAAATTAAGCATAAGATTTCTGATTAATAATACACAAGTGAGACATACATTTTAACTCCATATGTACAGGACACATAGAAACCCAACCATTTCTGTTCTGCTAAACTGCTAGCTTGGACAACCTCTTACAGGAGTGAACACAGCACTGATTATGTATTTTATGAACACATCAATTCATTTTAAATATGGATATAGGAGAAAAGCAAAATCCTTTTCTGCACTTCTTGGAGGCTGAAGTTATACATACATATGGTGGTTTTTTCCAGGTATTTTTTTAAGTAGTAGATAACACATATTTTAACTGTTCTCTTGGTTTAGGTTCTGGTCATAACCATATGAGGATTGAATCAAATGGAAAGTTTTAGGATTGCCAAACTTTATAGTTATCTTAAATCTATAGACTAATTTCATGTAAGATAAATGGAAATTAATGTATCCCCTAAGGCAGTTTTCTAAAATGGGTCAAACAAATGATCTTTAAAATTTTCTGATGCTCTTGGCTGACTAGGGAACATCAAGTACCAGAATCAGTGTGAAACAATGACTTAAATTTAGGTACTTTTGGGTTACTTGATTTCTATACTCCCATTAGAGTCACTAGAGCCTGAAGAGCAATTCAACTTACCATAAAGTAGGTACATAGTGGCTGTTCAGCTGAATCGTTCATTGATTGCTCTGACTAGATCTTCATTAATGGTAATGGGAGCTTAGACACTTTATCACAGAATCACAGAATGTGCTGAGTTCAGAGGGACTCACAAGGATCATTGAGTCCAACTGCTGGCCCTGCACAGCACCATTTCTGAGAGTCACACCATGTGCCTGAGAGAATTGTTCAGAAGTTTCTTGAACTCTGTCAGGTTTAGTGCTGTGACCACTGCCCTGGGGAGCCTGTTCAGTTCCCAACCACCCTCTGATTCAAGAACCTTTTTCTAATGTCCAGCCTAAACTTCCCCTGACACAACTTCAGCAGAGTGGGACAATCCCCTCCCTGGCCCAGCTGGTCATGCTGTGCCTGGTGCTCCCCAGGACAGGGTTGGCCCTCCTGGCTGCCAGGGCACTGCTGGCTTATGTTCAACTTGCCATTGACCAGGACCCCCAGGTTGTTTTCTGTGGGTCTGCTTTCCAGTATCTCATTCCCCAGTGTGTCTGTACATCCAGAGCTGCCCCATCCCAGGCAATGCAGAATCCAGCACTTTCCCTTCTTGAACTTTGTATGGTTGATGTTTGCCCAGTCCTCTCATTTGTGAAGATCTCTCTGCAGGACTTCAAGGAAGTCAACAGCTTCTCTCAGTTTTGTATCATCTGTGATCTTGCTCTGTGTCCCTTCCAGTCCTTCATCCCAGTCATTTGTGAAGATGTTGAAGAGCACAGGGCTGAGGATGGAGCCCTGTGGAACCCCATTAGTGACAGGTGACCAGACTGAGATCACCCCATTCACTGAAACTGTTTGTGACTGACCCATGAGCCAGTTGCTCACCCATCCTATGATGAGTTTATCCAGCTGCAACCTGGACATTTTGTCCAGGAGGGTCCTGTGAGAGACAGTATTGTAAGCTTTACTCAAATACAAAAAGACTATATTGACTGACTGCTCTTGGTCAGCTAGATGGGTCACCTTGTCATTAAAGGAAATAAAATTTGACAAACGGGACTTTCCTCTCATGAAGCCAGGCTGGTGATCAACATTTACATTACCTTTCAGGTGTTTTTCAATCCTTCCTGGAATAAACTCCATTAGCTCTCCCAGGCACTGAAGTGAAACTGACAGGACTGCACTTTCTGGGGTCATCCTTCTTGCCCTTCTTGAAAAGAACAGTGTTTGCCAGCTTCCAGTCAGCTGGAACCTCTCCAGATTCTCAAATCAAGAGAGGATTTATGATAACATTGGTCAGCTCTTTGAGCATTCTTGCATGAATCAAAGCAGGCCCTAGAGACTTGTAGGGATCTACCTGGAGCAGCAGATCCTGCACAAGTTCAAGGTCTGCTGGGATTTAGTCATTCTTGCAGTCATGGTCCTCCAGTTCAGGGCACATTTCAGGTGTGGTACATTGTAGCCAACACCTTGTGAAGCAGTCTGAGGGGTCCCATTAGTGTTCCTTGCACACAGTCCCATTGTTCCTCACTGGTTAGCCTGGTTTTGTCCCTTTCCCCCTTTCCAAGCTATTTTACAGCTCTCTCTACAACCACCTCTAGCTCCTCTGAGCATCCTGTCAGGTTTCAGAAGACCAGAAGGAAGTGATGCGTTGAGCTCATTCAAATTTTGGAGACGACAAAAAGACAGTTATGTGCACAACAGCAGAGCTGTGGCTGCCCCATCCTGAGAACTGTTCAAGGCCAGGTTGGATGAGGCTTTGAGCATCCTGGTCTAGTGAAAGGTGTCCCTCATGGCAGGGGGGGGGTTAAAGTAGATGATCTTTAAGGCTCTTTCCAACCCAAACCATTCTATGATTGTATGAATTACCTCAATGATAACTGGTTTCCAAATCTCTTTTAAATATGGACAAATTTTCATGGTTTTTATTACATTAGCATGGTCAGACAAATGGCTTTGTGGAGCCAACTGCTTTAGAGCACCACATTATGAACTAATTTCATTACTACTTGGCAAGAAGTAGTATCTGGAAGTCTCCTTCCACCAAGGCTTACAGAAAGAGCTGAAGGCCAGCACTGTAATTTCACTAAATACATCATTTTACCACATCACTGGTGGTAAAACAGGCAGCCACAAAGAGCAACCAAAAAAATGCAAATTTTCTGTGAGATGGAGACTTTATTCCTGTTCCTAAAAGAAAGTATGTAATAAATTCACACTTACGCTAAAAAATAGAAGGCTCAAATGGACCCTATGGCTAATTCTATTTGCCTTGCCAATCCACCAGAACTTTATATGGAGCACACAGGAACTTTGGGGGCATGCTTCTGTAAATGAGATTCCTGAAGTTTAAATCCAGAAAAAAAAAATTTAAAGATCTAGAGTAACCTGTGTGAGAAAGTCTCTCTATGTTTTTTTTCCCAAAAAAAAGTAATAAAAAAGTTAATTTGAAAGGTGAAAATTCTAGAGAAAACTAGGAATTTCCCCATTTTTTTCTAGCTTTTCTGTATAAACTGTCTTCTGTAAGGCATGGATGATGAGCAAGCCTGCTTCAGTTTATGTGAAATTATCATTGGATGAAAATAAAAAAAATTGCAGCCCATCTGCTACCAACTTGCCCAACAAAGTTTCATTATCTGGTATGCAGTCCCCAATTTGCTGTTACAGTGGCTGTGGCTGAGATGGACTTAACTTTGTTCATTACAGCCCATATGGTGCTGTGCTTTGGATTTGTGACCAAAAGACATGTGTGTGTTGACACACCATTGTTTTGGCTATTGATGAACAATTCCTGCACAGGTCAAAGCCTTCTCTGTTTCTCATTTTGTCCCACACCAGTGAGTAGATCAGGAACAGGCTGGAAGCTGAAAGGAAACACAACCAGGAGAGCTGACCCAAACCAGAGATACTCCAGACCATGTAGTGTTGTGCTCAGCAATAAAAATGTGGAGCTTTGTCTTGCAAGGAAGCCCTTTCTTGGTACATGGGTCTACTTGTAGGAGGTGATGAATAAATGCTTTTGCATAATTTGCTTTATTTTTCCTCCCTCCTCTATTTATTAAATTTTCATAATCTTGACCCACAAAGTTTTTCACTTTTGCTCTTCCTGTTTGCTCTCATCCCACCTGGAAGAGGAGTGAGCAGGAGGCTGTGGAGCTGGCGTCAGCCTACCATAACATTTTTCTTTCAAAACATCTCAATACACCAAGTCTTAAAACGTCCCATCAACATGGTCAAAGAAGACTTGGCTATAGTTTAATCCTTCATTATGCCTCATCTTTTACTTCCCTTCACTTCCTTCCTTTTGATACGCTTCTCTTTATTAGATCTCCTTAGGTTTTTAATCATTTCCTTGAGGTAACAGATAACAGGGCAGCAGAATGCATGGAAGGGTTAAGCCCAACTCACAGTGGAGCTGAAAATGGGAAGTTTGGTTAAGGGAATGAACATGTTAAATAATAAACAGGCTTCCAAGAGCTTACTCAAACTAAACCTTGTTTAAGCATCCAAATGGAGAATAAACTCCACTTAGGTTAATACCAAAAGTTAAATATTTTCAGAAGGTTTTCTTATCGCTGCAGGACAGTTTGGCAATAAATTTTCACTGGCAAATCATGCAAAAGCATCATATTATTCCCCCTTAAGATGCTTAGTTGCAAACAAGGATTCAAATCATTTCCACCAGACATCCAAGATTAACAAAATAAATATGTTCCCACACTGCAGACTTTTTAGAAGATACATCTGTACATTAGTACTTTCAAGTTTACAGAAGCATGGCTTTATTCATAACCTCAACAAAACAAGAGTCTCTTCGAGATTCTGCAAGAAACATGAATATATTTATAGAAGTGCTGGTTTGACACAGGAGTCATACAAGAGTTTGAAATTTGGCTTCATTCAGGCTACTGACCTTGTCTGAAGTCGAGTCCAAAATCAACTTCTAAGAAAGTAAAATTTCCTATCTGAAAGGTTTTTCCACAAATATTTTTACAAGCTTCTTCTTTCAACAGTTGTAAATGTAAGTAATTATGACAGCAAACTGTACTGCACAACTTCCAATAATCTTAGAAGGGAACAGATGTTTCATTCTTCTTGTTCCAAAAAGTAAGATTTCCTGGTACTCCATGTGCAATACTGTTACAGAAAGCCTAGGAATTGTTTTCCATATTATATTCTGTACAAGTATTACTTTCTGATCCAAAAACATTCAGTGTGATTATTTCATAGAAATTAAGTAGATATGGAAAAGAATACCAAGTTAAGAATTAAATTTCATTTTTGAAAATACCTAGAAAGTTTCTGGATAGTCTCCAAAAGTCAACCCTACTCCTCTGTTGCACATTGTTCAACATTGTCAGAGAAATGCAAGAGAAATAGAGAAGAGCAGGCAGGATGTAAAGGCCCTGCACTGCATCTTCTGACCAAATCTCCAACACTTTTTCCTCCTTCTTTCAATCAGATTTCACTGATGGGCTGAATTCTGTCAGTTATTAAGCACCTACCACTCCTGATCCTACTCACAAGTCAAGAACTCTCCATCTCTCCTCAAAAGGGAAAGGCAGGCTTATTTCTTAGCTCATTTGATATAACATCCTCTGGACTTGAGAGACTTGGGAAACTCAGTCTTGTAAAAAACCCACTTGACTGCTCAGTGTGGGAAACAGAAAGGGATTTACCACACATGGCACTGCTGTAAGAGCAGTCGAGGGATGAGTAACATGCTGGAACAACTCAGCGTCCTGTACCAAATGGCTTCAGTTCTCACATCAGACATGGTTTTTGCTGTCCTGCTCCAGTGGGGTTCAAGGTGATCTGTTCTACCCAGACTGGGCTAATGCACAGACTTGGGGTGACTGGTTAGCTGGGGTGCTGAGCAGCTGGGCTGCCAGCACAGGGAATAGTCTGGGACCCTATGGCTAATTTGAAGCACAGACTTGATCCTAATAATTGCCCTTCCTCAGAGCTACCCAGAATGTCAGTGACAAGGGATGCTTAGAAGGATCTCTCAGTTCTTATTCATACAAACTTTTCGTTTAATTTACCTAATTGATGTAGCTAAGAAAAATACATTGAAATAATGACTCAAACTATGACTTCCTGGAAAAAAGTCTTTCATAAAGGGTTAGGACAAGAAAGTTGTAGGTGTAAGCCCAGCCTTTTCCACTCTCTGCTATCAAAGTGACTACTTCAACCACTGACCTCACCTAACTGCACAACCAGGAGCACTCAAACACAGCACTGGGAAATCTGGGATATTCATCTGCTATCATTTCCTTTGTGAGACATGGGAATGGGCAAACAGG
>VZTB01003475.1:1152830-1264041 GCA_013397245.1 Thryothorus ludovicianus
AAAAGCCTGGTGAGTTCTTAGGCAACTAACAATTCTCTCACCACCCCTCCAAGAAAAACAAAGTTTCAGTAAACCAGAGAAATTAAATTAGCCCCGGCCCTGCCACCCCGGGCAGGGCCGGCCCCGGGCCCAGCCGAGCCCGGCCGGGCCCCGCCGCCCTCCGAGGCCGGAAGCGAAGTGACCTCACCCCCTCCGGTTTTTTTT
Organism: Thryothorus ludovicianus; assembly: GCA_013397245.1. NCBI lineage: Eukaryota > Metazoa > Chordata > Aves > Passeriformes > Certhiidae > Thryothorus > Thryothorus ludovicianus. Next base: position 1,153,035 of record VZTB01003475.1, read on the forward strand.
CTTTTGTTTCAAAGAATGTGTCTTTACAAAAAAACGCAGCAATCTCATTGGTTGAAATGAACAGCGCCACCCCAAGACATTTCAGTTTTTTGAAAGAATGCAAAATGTGCCTAGCTTGGTTCGGGTTTCACAACAACATGTATCAGAAATTGTTAATAGACATACAGAAGGAAGGCCACTGTATGCCAGTTGTGAAAGGTCAGGAATAGTTGAATAAATTCATAGAGGAAACACTGCTGTGAAATTAGGTCCTGTGTTTAATTTCTAATCTTCAAAGAGCTCAGGAGAGATCTTTACACAGGAGTAGAAAGAAAAGTAGATCTATTTAAACACTTGGCTTGTTTTGCAATTAATTGATCAGGGTGAGTGAATTCTTCTGCTCACATCTCTGTTACTAAAATTAGAGCAATAAGTCAGATCCCAGCATTCAAATATGTACCTTGACATTGGAGCAAAAAGTGCTGTTACTATTTTTGTCCATTGCTGTCCACCCTGGAGCAGTATTACACCCTGCCAGGGACATCTCATCATTGCCCTCACTCTGGGGGCCAGGCCAGGGGAAAACCTGTGCCAGAGGCTTTGAGCATGTCTCCACACATCTCCTCACAGCTCCAGAAGTGAGCTCAACAGGAGCATACTTCAGAGAATTATGATGATGGATTAGGTACCTTATAATTAGGCCTTTTAGCAAGCCAAGTCAAATTCTGTCCCCATGTTAAGAAAAAACAAAACCAAACAAACCTAAAAAATCCCCAAACCCAACTCTCAAATTTAAACAAAACAACCAAAAAACCTACCCCAGTAAAAAAATCCCACATTGATTCAGTTTCCAGTATTTACACAGGTCTCAATATTTAAGAGACTTCATTATAAAGCAAACAGGCTTTCTTCAGGGCAGTTTTTTCCCAATAGTGCAATATTGAGTACAGGTTTCATTTCAAGAAGTAATAAGCCCATTGCACAGAGGTCACGAGAAGAACTACAATTTGTGCATTCCAGAGCACTTAGAGTGAACACAGGCATGTAGTCAAGATACACATATTTAGGCACAGTAGGACAAAGTGAATGCAAATCTCTCTACACCACTTCGATGGAAGAAAGGACACATCTAGAGCCACGCTAGGAAATATGAAGAGGTGTGCTATCTTTCAACACAGGGAAAAATCAAACCTTCACTGGGGACTTATGGGACCTGACAAGTCATATACAGGAGCTTTGGGCTCTGTGCTTCAAGGAGTATGCAGCTGCAAAGAGTTCATAGCTAGACTGATAGAGCTGAAGGCAGAGTATCAACACTGCAGTGTTTTCCTCAAGTGGGAAGCCACAAGCCTTTCCACAGCAGATTGATATCAACACCTCCAGGGTTTAACTGGGCTCCAGGTCTGAGGCTCTCTTTAGAAAAGGACCTGTAAGAGAAGAGGAGAAGCTGCTCTCATGCACTGTGCAGAACTCCCTGCAGAGCCTCAGGCAGGCAGGGGCTGGCAGGAGCAAGGGAAGAGGGGAATACCCCACAGGAAGAAGAGCAGAACTGCTCTCAGCCAGCTTTTGCCATCAAAGGAAACCCACTACCGCTGTGTGGCCCCAGGGACAGATATCAGCACTCACAGATGGGAACACATTCTTCGCTATGCTCAGTGTAGAAAACTTAATTTAATGGGTCTGAGCTACAGCAAGGGGGTTTTCAATAGCTAAAAGCTTTCTAGAGTGAGAAATTAATGCAGGATGGGAGCTGGTTGCACAAGGGGTTTGTACAGTCTGTGTTACTAGAGGTCAGGAAGAAATTGGGCAAGGACGATGCCCCAGGCACATGGCATTGTTCTGCCTTTGGACAGGAGGATACAGCAGTTCCCCCAATGCCTGACAGTCTTATTTGACATCATTTTGGCTCCCAGAGGTTCAGTACAGAGACTTTGGCCATGGTTACTTTCTAAAGAGGATACTCCCTTCTTTCCCTTCACTCACTAATACATGGGAGTTTTTAAAAGTGAGAAGACACATTTTAGTAGATAAATGACTCTCTAAAGGTAGTTATATAATTGGGTCGGGGGCAATGAAGAGCAATTAGGACTATTCAGACCTGCAGTTCCTATATAGATGAAGCACTTAAACATTTGCTAACTGTCTATAAGTGTGTCCAGAGTTGATACATTTTTCAAGAGAAAATTGTTCCTAATTACATGTCTTTTGACATTGTCTATTTCTTGTACTTGTCTCACTCATATATATAGTGCCATTGAAGTGGAATTTCAGGAATCCAGTTGAAAATAATTGGAAGTTGGCATTGTTTTACAGAAAACAACAAAGTATTACAGACAGACTCAGCCTAGCTAGGGTGTCTTCTAACAGTCATGCAGATTTGTCTCATCCTATTTTTACTTTTCCTTGCATCATCGTCTCTTGTCTTGCCACATGGCAGATACAAGTAATTAATGTCTGCAAAATGCTTTAAAACCTGGGCTGAAAGAAACTACACAGGAATGATGGTCATTTGGAACAGTTTCAGAAACAGCTACAGCATATTGCTACTTTATTTCCAGTATGAATTTTCCATGAGTAATTTGCAGTGCTCATAACTACCGGAAGCAGATAATTTCTTGTACCCAGAAGCTGTATTAGCTCTTATTGTTTGCCTATTCACTAAAAGAAATCTTACTCAAAGGTCAGCAAAGTAAATAAAAGTGCTTGTAAGAGTTTTGAACCTCATCCATCCTACTGCATAAAACCTCCAGCCTCATCCTCCACGATCCTCTTGGTAAGAATGTGGGTCCAGCACTAACACTCCCCCCTGCATGAGTGGCATTTGAAATGTACTGACTATACATGAAAGTGCTGGTATTCTTTATTTTGGGAATGCTACCTTTGAATAACTGGCCTATTTAATTAATCACCAAAGTGTCTTGATCTTTACTAAATGCAATTTCAGAACCAAAGAACATGAGTGATTTCCATTTTTAACTAACAGCTCTTCAGTGCAGTGCAGTGCAGCATAGGACCTATAATCCTGGTACAGCGGCAGCTACTGCAGAAGCTCTGCACATTTTGTCCGAGCTAGATGGGGCTTCTAGCAGAGCATTATGGAAGAATACAGAAAAAAATAATTGTTAAAAAGCCCAAAACACCTCTACCATCACCACTATAAACCCATCTTGAGCTGCTGACATTTTGGGCACACTGCAAAAGTACAGTAGGGAAGAGGATGCCCTCTTTAGTGACAAGCACAGCTGCTGGGCTGAATCCCATTTTTAACACTGCAAGGAGCAGACCATCCCCATTACCGTGTGATAGCATGCCTGCATTTAAACAGACACCATTTTCAGAAGAGTCCAGGCCACTTAAAGGTATGTGTCCCATTAAAGTAGACAACTACTGTTGAAAGAACCCTTTGTCTGCTCTCAGTTATGGTCATCTGCATTGAGGTTGCTGTGAATTGCTTGAGGTAGCAGCCTAGAGAGCAGTTTTCACTGAAACAGATAAAAGATCATAACATTGCTCTGCTCAGTAACCTTTTATGGTTTTGCTGTATCAGCATTAATGATCTTTTTTCTTCTTCAAAGCTGCCTATCCATCTTTCAGGTTGATGGAAGATATTTCCCCATTAAGAGTACATTATTGCTAGGAACAGCCTGTCCACCATGCAGAAAGTGCTATCACTCCTCAATGCAACCATGTTCTGGTGCTGTATGCTTAGGAGAAAAGTACCTCTGGGCTTTTAGGGCATCTTCATCGTGCCTGCTCTACACCTCCTCTTCCAGCCTACATCTGCCTCAATAACTAGCCCCACACCAGGGTGATTCTCAGACACAACTGTTGCTGTCCTTTTGTTTTCCTCAAAGAGAGCTGTGTCTCTAAAATGGTTCCACAGAAAGTATTTTGTCTTTTATATGATGCCTAGCTGGACAGCCAGAAGTGGGAACAACCACAATAGATATTAACGTGGTTTTGATATAAAACTTCCCATGGGGAAGATGAACACTTACTTATGCCTCCCCTTTAGAAGCAGGAGCAAATCTGAATGACAGCTTTAAGGGGCTCATGGTCCAAGTCTTCTAATCCTCTCCATTTGGCATGTGGATAGTATTTTTTTATTCTGGAGACCATGAATAAGAAAGTTTTGGGAGGAAGTTAGCTGGTGTGGCTGAATCAATGGCAATGACTACAATCAATTGCATTGGCCAAGTCTTACAAGTCAGTAGAATCAGCAACTAAGACCCAGGACAGGGAGTAGAGCATAGTTTAAATAAAAAGCACAGATCAGCATTTAGCTCTTAGTCTCAGTTATAATCCTTCATGTCTCAGGTATCACTCCTAGGCAAATTCTGTCATGCAAAATCTTATGAGATTCATAGACCTTGGACTTGAGTTTTCTCCTGTAGAAATTTCATTGATAAAAGTGACAAAGCATTTTTTTCCCTCTTTGAATCTCACATATTTGAAAGCAGACAGCAGCATAGCAATTGCCTGTTCCAATGCTGTGACATTCTCCAGGCCAGGCTTCAAAGATTTCCCTGACCTTAGGCAGAGATTGCAAGAGGCAAACTCTCCTGTTATCTTGTTATACCATTTCTTCCAGAAGAAACATCACAAAAAGTTTCCATTGCAGTATTTTCCCTTTATTACGGGGGTATGGTGGGAGGAAAAGTTTGATGAATTCTGTACTCCATGGTACTCTCAAAACTAGCTCTTTAAGAAGTCATCTTGCACAACAGAGGGGGTAAGAATTAAGAATAAAGTTTTCTTCAGAGCACCAAATTTTTATTGCATCTTTTGAGGTGAATGGGATTAGAGGCAAAGGGATGATATCCTGATTTTTCAAAGGCAAACACTCTCCACAAACTATCTGTAAGAATCTGCTCTCTAGGCATAAAAGTATCCCTGCAGCTCTAAAAAGCAATGATATCTCAGCCATTTATCTCTTAAATTGCTTAAGTGTTGCAGTAGCAACAGCCATTAAATCTCAAAAGGGCCTATAAACCAGTTCTCAGTCTGTGACTAGGCTGTCTAGTTATCTTTGGATTTACATTGTACAGGTACATTAATTCGAATTTACATTGTTACATTAATCGTACAGTTAGAAACACTCTCACTGGCAAATCAGCCAAGAGCAATCTTTGCACAATTTGTTTACTTTCACTGCAATTTATTTAAGGTTAATAAAATCAAATCAAATAAAACAAACAACCTTTTCTTATTTTGATGAATTAATACATAACCATTGAATATAGCTGTTGATATTTTCTCAAGAAACACTTTGACATTTTGTAGAGGAATGTACTCCGCACTGCATAAGCCAACAACTCATAGCACCAGTGGATTTTGCTCTGCTAACTCAAGAAGATAAGGGGGAAAAAGTGGATGTCTTCAGCATTTTTAATCCATCAGCTATATGAATCTCCAGCTTCTGAAAACCCTTGAGGATGATATTTATCTCCAAGAAACAGTGGGCCGGAGCAAGGGTCTGATAGGTGGTGTGAGGTAGGATACAGATGGAGAACCAACAATGCCTGTATCACAGGGGAAAGGCAGCACATTTACAGCCACACAAAGAGACATCTGCACCCTTGGCATAAACAACAGGACAAGAGGAAATGGCCTCAAATTGAGCTAGAGGAGGTTCGGATTGGATATATGGAAAAATTTCTTCAGTGAAAGGGTTGTCAAGCATTGGGACAGCGGTAGGGTCACTATCCCTGGAGGTATTTAAAAGGTGTGCAAATGTAGCACTCAGGGACATGGTTTAATGGTGGGCCTGTAAATATTGGATAAGTGGTTGGATTTGATAATCTGAAAGATCTGTTCCAACCTAACCAGAGTTTATGATTCTGGGATTCCTTGTGTTAGTACTGCAAGACTCTGACTCACAAACAGCAAAGTACTTCAGATGCTACGAGACTTTTCTTGCAGCAGCCAAAGAGATGCCATATTGCTCTTGGCACCCCCTGACACATTCCTGAGCCCTTAGCTTCCCAAAGGAGCTTCCTACACAGTGTGGAGTGGTGGGGCCTTGCAGACTGCCAGAGCAGATCCCACCAGCTCAGCACCTGCTTCCCTTTGGCCCTCACAAATTAAGGTTTCAACCCCACACTCCCTGCTGGCCCATGTCACAGGCACACTTAGGCTGTGGGGTGTTTCACGTGCTGCAGATGACCTGCCACACATCACAGGTGCTTTACTCAAACTCCAGCACTGGAGCAGCTGGGGACAGCACCTGCTTTTCAGCAAGGAGCAGAAACAGGGATGAGAAGAACTTGGGATTCAGATTTCTTAGACAGAGAATGTCACATATGGTGATCTCTTTGCACAGTGAATAGGTTGGAGGGGGCACAGCAGCTTTGAGCCTCTCCCATCACAGGTGCCAGTATCACAAAGGCTGTTGCCCAGACTAAGCCTGTGTTTACACACTCACAGCCCATTCTTCGAGAAGGCATTTTGCAGTAAGCATACAGAGAAGCAGTTTGAGGGAGCAAGGACTAGGACTTGGGATTCTTTAAGTCCCAAGAGAGTGATTACATCAGCCTATTACTGAACAGGACTCTTGCTTCACCTTCTTGGCTGAAGGGAATCCTATCCCAGCTGTACATCCACCCAAGGCTGGGGCCATTGTTGTCTTTTACGCCTTATGAAAGAGTAAAATAAGAGAGGAAGATTCAAAGTTACAACATCCAGATAGGAATTAACTCCAGAATATTTTCATATTATTTTGGTTTTAATACACAGTTACTTAGAGCATTTCTCAGAGGCATTCACTCAGCCAGTTCCAAATTCTCTACAGCATTAATGGCAGAGGAGCACAGCAATGCTCATCACCTGCCTGAGCTGTTCCTGGCCCCTCCACAGACAGCAGCTCTAAGCAGGAGGCCATGAGGAGCACCTGCCCCTCCTTCCATCCCTGTCTTCCAGGGGAAGGGTGCTCCCTGCAGATGCCCTAGCACAGCTCCCCATCTTGCCAGGTAGGTAGGAGGAACCACATTGCTTGTAAACAAAAAGATGAGCTCTAAAATTAAGATCCTGCAGTTTCAGTTTCATCTGTATGTGCTTTGCACCTCTCAGAAGGAAACTTGGAATAACCCAAGACAGTCTGTTGGAGTAAAACAGCCAGTTTGTTGACTGCCCTCTCTGAGGGATCTTCTGTGAGAAATTTTTAACCCACTTACAAAGAAAGTTAGAAGTCACAAAAGGAAATTTGGTATTTTTCTCCTTCTGGAGAAATAGTGTTTTTCAGGAATTTAGGTGATAGAACTGCCTCACTCTAAAGATCCATGAGCAGACAGGAGTAGAAGAAAATAGTGAGAGAACAGCAGAGAATAACCATCCTCTCTGTAAGTCTCCCCTGGTGAAGATCAGGGGCCTTTCTCTGCACTACTGTCTAGAGCCCTTCCAGCTCAGCACTCCAAAGCAGTTGTCAGCATTTTATAATTTGTTATAGCTCAGGGCTGGTGCTCAGGAATCAAAACTTCTTAAAACATTGTCCCACCCTCTTCTAAAGCTCTGCAAAAACACCTGTGTAGGAGCTCACAATACATAATGACATAAAGCAAACACAGAAGTGAATATAAATACAGGGTGAAGATAACTCTTTTCACAGTAACTCACAGTGCCCTCCACTTCTGTGCACGGCTGCCAGCAAGATAATTGAAAAATAAGTTTTGCTGTGAGCTGGTTAATTAATCAAATCATAAGAGTTGCATGTCTGCATGCCTATATTGCTCAGATTTTTTCCAAAGGTCCAGAATACAATTGGTCTATTTTCATGTCACAGTATTTGATTTGTTTGATTTTATGAAAGGGAACAAAGCAGCGAGAGGAAGTGACTGGCTTACCTTTCTGCTTAGAAGAATTCTAAGGGAAGCATAAGACCCTTGGTAAAAAAAGCATAGAAACATTCAGGAAAATATTTATGTACTTGCAAATTTTCAGTTTTGTGAGCCATTTTGGATATCATATTCCCATGTGCAGTTATATATAAATGAATAAGCAAGTAAGTTCTGTAAGAGTAAAAATGTAGGTTTTATGAACTTCTGTCTATAAATTACCTGAATATTCAACAAAACCGAATCCATTACGTACAATATTTTCAATGCACGTGAAATATTTGATTACAAGAGGGTTAGATTTCGTTATATAACAAAGTTTCTGTCATATTTACCACTGTGTTACCTAAAGATTTTCCAAGAGTGCAATAATCAACATTGCAAATTGCTGTCTCTGAGGCAGAACAGACAGCTGAAAAATGGAACTTTTCCCTTACAGTTGAAGGCAACAATGTCTATGATGTACCTCTGGCCCTTAGGGAATTTCTTCAAGGGTTTCAGAGTGATTTCTTTTGTGGATTCTGCTCAGACAAGCTTTCTCCTTATCATAAAAATGCCCATGCCAGAAGAGAAAGACAGGCAAAGCCATCTGCATGCCTGCAGGAGCCTGTGAGAAGCTTTCTGCATATCCTTAGCCTCGAGCCATAAAGCGCTTTAGCACTAAGGGCTGGAAACATGAGCTTGCCTCAGCCTTCTGTAAGAGCTAATTCAGATGAGAGAGGAAAGGTTTGGTGGTGTCCTGGCAGCTGCACAGCTGAGGAAATGTATTCTGCACTACTTAGAAGTGCCAAAGTGCTGCACACTTCATGCCTCATTCTGGTTTTGCTGCCATCCAGCTAAGATCTATTACCCACGTCATGAAGCAATGGCTTATCTTACTCTCAAGGGTAGGCTGGAGTCTGTCATCCACCAGAAGCGAAAGAAAGAGTTAACCATAAGCACAGATACTCAAAACAGTGGGAAATGCAATAATCATCAGCTGCAAGTAGCTCCAGGAGACCTGGAATTATGCACTGGCCAGTTACAGTGTGCTCAGCTTGAACGCGAAGAAATATATCTGAGATGACCCACCTAAATGGGGTGGACCAGAAATTGACTGGGAAAGCCCTATGAAGGCTAATTTTTGTAGTTGTTCTCGTTTCAGCAGCCTTGTCAGTGCTAGTGCTGAAACGTAGCAGAGTGGAAGTTCTTGTATTTGATACCTCATGAGAAGATAAATGCAATGCTGCCTTTCTTTGTCTTGGCTGAGTCTGTAGGGTGCTAAGTACCCTGTGAGGAGGCTTAGGAGGGGTTTGTGGTGTAATTCAAATACATCCAGGTAAGGCAAGGTACACGAATGCCTCTATTTCTGTTATATTATATTGTTGAAAAATAGTCTGAAACAGTCTGGGAGCTGTCATTTGTCCTAGATCAGCTGGACCACCTCCGTGGCATCCCTGATGGCTCTGCAGTGATGGCTCAGCAATGGCATGGTTTGAGTCAGAATACAGAAATCTGCCCTGGGTGTGTGGATCCAACTTCTGCAGAACCTTCAGTTCACTAACTGGCACCTGCCAGCTCCACAGCCAGGGAGCAGCCAACAGGTACTCCTGACACCAGTGTGATGTGCTCAGATAAACACATTTCAGACTGTTTTTACATATTCTCAAACCATGCAATAGTTGTATGCAAACCTGGCTACCTAGGTGTAGCTAACTTTATTCCTTCTAGACAGAAATTAAAAGTACTTGATATCACATCATGAGGTTGGTCTGGCCATGTCTACATCTGAGTTAGGGAGATTCCAAAGGTCCAGAAGTTGAAGTAGTGTTTGTGCAAACAGGCTGAACCAAGGCACTGAGCTGGCTCTGCTGCACCATGGAGGTTTCCAGCACAACTCAGCGTTTGCTCGGCTCTGTGTGATGCTCTGAGAGCAACATGAGTTTTCCATTTCTCTTCACTACTGACTATCCCTAGGATTTCTCACAAGCTGCAAGCATCATCTCTTCCAGTGACTTGCAGATGTACAACAAAGAGCTCTGCACTGTCACAGCAAGAGTCACACGAAATGCTTGGCAATATAACAGGAGTTAGTAAGTGCAAACATCCACTTAGGCTGAGTCTAGATGGGAGCTACAGCTTTAAAGTATTGCAGCCCATCAGATACCTAGGACAGGACATTGACAAAGCTTTACTACTTTATTTCTTGTATACATTTCCTTTCAAGATCTTAGGGTCAGTGTGCCAGTGCTACATCAGCAATGAAAAAAAACAAAGTGCAGAAAATGGTCAAAAATGGAAATCAAGGTAATTTAATCAATTGTAATAGCAGATAATCTGATTTAATTTAGAAGTTGACCCTGCTTTGAGTCCAGATACCTCTGTCTAAATTTTTTTAGGAAAAATGGTAAGTGATTCAAAGAATCTTCTATAACCACATAGCCACAATTACATCAGATAATATAAGACATATAGCATTGCTATCAGTTATAAGTGACACAAAAATATTATGATTGTCACAGTTGCCCAATGAAAATTTGGTCAAATCATCAGGCTCGAGTTTATTTCAGGACATGGATATTTTCCTAGGTTTCCCTCAAAGACATGATATATTTACAGGATCATTTAATGGAAGAGGATTACTAATCCCAACTTTGGCAGTGAGAAACCCATACTCCAGATCATTCAAAAGGACATTGGATGATCTCCCACCATCAGCCCCTGAGAAATTCTTCAGGTGGATTTTATCCTACTGATCACAACATCAGGCCTTCCAGACAATTTTCCACCAACCTTATCATCCATTAACCCAGCCCAGGTATGATGTCAGGATACTGTGGGTGTGTGTCAAAGGCCTTGCTAAATAACACATGCTGCTGTTCCTCACATGCTGAAACATCCATCCCATGCCAGAAGAAGATCAGGTTGGTTTGGCCTGGCTTTGGGACTTCCATACTTGCTCCTTCCCAAAACCTTCTTGCCTTTCATTGCTTGGGAGGATCTGCTCTATAATCTTCCCGTGGAAGTTAAAAACAGCTTGCATATACTAAAACCTTACTGAAGGGATTTGGAGTAACTATAGGGATGGCAAAAAAATGAATGAAGTTCTTATTTTTCTATAAACAAGGGTTAAAAACCTATCAGCCTTATACCCATCACTGTCTGCTTCTTAGACTGGATTTTGCACTAAGTGATTTTAAACTGCATTTCCTTGGAATATATTACTCATGTGTATCTATGGACTCTTCAAAGTGAATAAATCATTGTTGTTCAACAAAGCAGCAAACTTTCCTCTGCCAAACTACTGCCAGAGTGATTCAGAGTCAAACCTAATTCATTTGCACTTACATATGAAATAAACAATCTGCATCTCATCAAATTATGTGTAGTCTCTAAAAGTTATGATGTGCACCTTACTCCAGATCTCCCAGCTGACACATGATGCTATTTCAGATGTTGCCCTTCCTAACCAAAACCCCTCCTATCCACATGTTTTTATAGGCTGTAATTCTGGCTGCCAAAGGAAAATGCCAGAAGTGGACAAGTCTTCAGCTGGTTATTGTAAAGAATGACAGCCCCTTGCTGGTTAGCTCTATGCAAGAAGAAAAGCTCTGCATTTTTGATGGAAAGCATGACCTATTCTATACTAAATGCTGAATTAACAGACCTTAACTAACATTATTATCATCATTACTGTTAAAAAATATCCCTAAGGAGCAGCAAGAGAGACTAAGCAAAATGATCTATGCTAGGAACCTATATGAGGACATGTGCTAGCCTGGTTAGGATGCAGCGAACATTCTTCACAGCAGCTCTTACAGTGCCATGTTTGGGAGTTTTGACTAAAACTGTGTTGATAACATGAGGATGTTTTAGTTATTGCGGAGCAGTGCTTACACTTAAAAGTGCTTTACACTTACTTTGTTTCTTCGAGCAGCTTGGTTTCAGCTATTAAACTATTATTAACACTTGCCTAGCATTTCAACACAAGAGTTTTTGGCTTTTGTTCTTCAAATTCTCTGCCCCATTCCTGCCAATGGGGAGTTAGTGAGCAGCTGAGTGGGGGCTCAGCTATCAACCGAGATCAACACACTATAGTCTAAAAGGATATATATGTTAAGCTAGGTTCAAAAATACCTGGTTATGTGTTCTACTGGATCTTTAAAGCACCTCCAGGATTGTGTTCTACTGGATCTTTAAAGCACCTCCAGGATAAGCTGAGGATTCATGTCCCTGCAGTACAGTCTGCTTGAGACAACATAATGCAAAATAATACAAAATAGAGTAAAAATCAACACCCCCTTACTCTCCCATTTGACATGCCTTGAACAAATTAGTGACATAGTATCAGCCAGAGGAATGGTGCTGGGGCCGTCAGGAAAACCTCACCTTTTCAGGAATGTTTCCTCAGCAGAGTTCTAAGAAGGCTGCAGCTACACTGCTGAGCAGCTGAATCCCTCTTGGGTACAGCTGCACCACCAGGCTCAGCAGGAGACCACAAGCTGCCTTGCAATCCCTCTGGTGAGCAAATACTGGTGGTGTCATTTCAGACCCACTCCCTGCCCAGCTGTGAGCCTGTTGTCACTCACAGATGGGCTTTTAACCCCAGCAGCAGGATGCTTCACAAGATGCTCTTCTGGGCTGTGAAGCACAGCTGAGAGTACAGGCTTGGAGTGTTGGTGGAAGGTGAGAAGTGACTGACTGTCACAAATTTGTAGCCTACAGCTGTGTAAGCAACATGGCCAAACCAGGCTGCTCTGAATGTTTTCATCACAAACAGAAAAAGACGGAAATATTTTTACCACCTGTTCTGCAATGCTGTCAGATATTCCTGCCCTCCCCCCCCCCAGCTCTGCTGCCTTGCTGCACTCCCCTCCTTGCCTGCATTTCATCCCTCTGCACAATTCCAGATATGCATCCATTATCTGAACAGATGGGACATTTTCTTCATTTTGATTTTGTCAGAAGCTTCCTGAAAAAACTGCTATAGGAAATCTGCAAGGCCTTTATAGTCAACAAATATATCCCATATGACATTTTGATGGAAAAAATGCTCAAACAGGAATCAGTCAAGTGAACATCTCTCTGATGACATATTCATTGCCATTTGTTGTTTCCTTTTCTTTCCAGAATTGTCTGTTTTGATGAACAACTTATCTGGGAGGTTATTTCTATGAAGGGTTGTGTTTCTACCAGCGCAGTAGGGCAAGGCTGGGTCTGGCAGAAAGAGACAATCCTGGAAAAGAGTTCAGGAGGGCTCTCAATGTACACAGGAGCTGAGAGTGAAAGACATCCTGCCTCCAACAGCTTGTGCCCATTCTGCTGTTTGGGTACAGTTTCAGAGGACTGACGTCATAGGACTTCTGAAAGGGGACATATTTCTGTGACATTTTGCTTGCCTTAGCTCACGCTGGCCTGAAACCTTCTAGATCATTGGTATATGTTTTATGTCCCTTAACACACCACTTCCAAATTAGGCCAAGACTATAGTCATTCTGTACTGATAGTGTACGTAGTCCTTCATCCCAAGAGCTGAGTGCTTTATACATCCAGATAACAAATTTCCAAAACATTCTTAAAGATATTTATTTTATTAAAGTGCAAACGACAGTGGAAACTTCCACTGAATTACATATATATATCAGTTCAGGCAAATTGAAAGAACAGAATGGAAATGTCCCTATATATGGCCTTTGCAACCCCAGTGGCCGGTGTTCTCACACGTGTCAGATTATACCATGTGAATTTTATTGAGATATAGGAATAAAATTATTAAGTACTACAACACATTTTTTATAAGAATTTCTGTTTATGCAAGTTTGTGACAAGCATTTAGCTGCTATAGCAACAGGCACTTTATAAATGAGCAAAGTTGCAAAAACAAACATTCCCAGTTTTATTTGAGCTTCACTGAAGTAAAGACCATTCCTGCACTCTAGTGCTGGATCTTTTTTCTAGGTGGAACAGTGCAGAGCTTTAATTCACAGTTTATTTATCTTAGGATGATTTGTTTAAATGATGATATTTTGAACTAGATTTTATTAAATGGCAGAGTACTTGCTCCTTCCCTTTGGCATGTAAGAGAATATGCGTTCATGATGGATTTGAATTACTTCATGATATTTTCTCACTTAAATGTAAGTAAGTGATGGACCAGAATCATGGCATATATGTGCTCTAAATTGTCTATATTTGGATCTGCACTTTCAGTGGACAGGATGAGTAATAACGAGCATGAGTGAGTGGGAGACTTCAGAGGGACCATAGGGAAAAAAATTCTATTGATTTGTGTACAGAGCATTGGGCTTGGTTGCCTAGAGCAGTTGTAGTGTTTCCAACACAACCTTTTTTGCAAAGAAGAGGTTAAACAGCTGTCTTTTGGGGGAATATTTTTGGTTGTAGAGCTGATTCTTTCCTGGAGCAGGGGACTGACTGAGAGGCTTTCTGAAGTTGCAGCTGAGCTTGTAAAGTAAATATTGCTGGAGCAATAGACTAAGAACCTCAACATTTAAAAGATTGTCACATTGTTTATTTGACATCTCCCTTGCTAGAACAGTTTATTCTGATGTCCAGAGCACACTCCTAGTTAATATTTCTACATAATATGGGAGATATATATATATATATATATATATGTAATGTGTGTGTGACTGCAGTATGGGTGAGGTCATACTTGGGACAGAAGGGAGTTATCTGAAGGTGTTTTGTGCCACTGGCTGTCATGACTGGGGAACAGACTCCTCGTCTGCCTTATTAGCACAGTCTTGAAAATTTTATTATCACAGACACTGCCAGAGGTTTTGTTCCAACCCTACTTTCCCCAGCACTGCAATCAAGCATTTAACAAAAGGAGACATTTATGAAATGTTGGTATTCAGCTCTCAGCAATGTTCAGAGTCTGTTTTGGTTCAGGCCCTATTGTTTGTCTCTCTCCTGAACTTTTCTTTACAGCACTGATTTCACTGACATGTCACTGCTATATCACTGCTGCCTTCAGTGGGGATTATCCTAGTTTACATTCACCAGGACTCAGAAGACAGCTTTGTTAAGGGGAAAATCTGGTACATTGGTTTTTTTTTAAGTATGTTGGGTGAGGTAGCAAGAGAACAGGATGTAGGTGATGTAGAAAGAGCTAAGGATATGCAGTTTTATGATCTAGCACAGAAACAAAAATGTCCAGAATCAGGCAATTGACAGCAAAGTACATAACCAGCAGTATATTTTTGGAAGCTTGAAAGAAGGTTGTTAACTTTAAAAGAAAGGTGGATGTTTTCCAGTCTCTCTCTGTTTAATTTGTGTGGTCAGTTTTTAAAATTTGTGCATCTCAGGAAACTTGCACTGTGCAATTTTTCACTCAACACAAATCTTTCTCGTATTCAGTGCACGAAGAATCAACCTGCAGTGCTGCCTGGGTTGATGAGGACTCTGGGCTGATTAGGACCCCAGGCAGACTTTGCTTACCAAATAGATGATTCTGAGCCCCATGTTAACAGTGACCCAAAAGTGCTCAGATGATATCTAGAGTAGAGGTGTCCATGGTAGCTAAGAGCATGGGCAGGAGCTCTACATTGCATATCTGGACTAACTGTTCCTGCTGGTTTTGTGGGAGAAGAAAGTCTTGCTGAGGCAAGTATGGTGCAACTGTTTAATCAGTTGTCCATAGTATAGATGAAGTTGAGGAAGTCTGCCAGATCTCCTCTAGAGTAACCTTCTTTCCCAAGTATGGAACTTCATGAGCTCTAAGGTTTCAGAACAGATCCATGATAAGATTTTACCTGTCTTGTGGGAGAGAAGCTATCTGTGGCCCAGAATTCAAAAAATCTCCTAGGAACTTGATGTTTTTTCTTGGATAACCTGTAGATAACCTGTAGATTTTTCTCTTTTGATTTTGAAGGCCAACCCGGGAAAGAGCCATGAGGACATGGTTCCCAAGATGGGCACTTGCTGAGGTGACATTTAGATTTCCTTAGTACTGTGCAATGACAAAAAGGGTAAGAAGCTCTACTAGCATTAAATTTCATGTGATTATAAATAATTCCAGATTAATGGACATTTTAAGATAGATCCATGAGCCAGAGAAGAAGACTTTCTCAAAGAGAAACTGAAAGAGAGTGTTTTGAAGTTCTTCCACAACAGACATTAGGAAAGGAGTAGCAACATACTTGTTAGCACTTCAAAGGCATGCTGGAGTACACATTTCGTGAGAAACAAGTGAGCCAGAGGAGAAAACTTGAAAGGAAACAGGGCATTGAAGGAGATTCTGTCATGCATTTGCCACTGTTGGCTTGTCTGCACTTGAAAGATCCTGTAATCCTCTGAGAATGGTACTGGGCAGAGAGGCATTCCCTCCAGAAAACCTTGCTGCTTTTTGACCCTAAGGAAGACCCCAGAGGGTGATAAGCCGTCACAGAATCTACAGACCTAAGAAAAACATCATGCATTTGATAACTGTAAACCTTCCTTGCTCTCAACAGGGTTGTCTTCACTTGTGGTTTGGGCCACTGGGAATCCCAGGGAATCCCTGGCAAGGAGATCCAGACAAATATTCTCATCATTATGGAGGTGGAAAATACAGGGTACTGCACTGAATGCATCCAGTTCATAACTGTAAGGAAATAGTAACTATCATCTCTGCTTCATTCATGAAGGATCTTATTGTGATTATTCTGAAACTCTCTGCCCTAATTCAGATCAATCCAAGCATTTATAGCAATGTAATGTACTCATTTACAAATTAACAGATGAACAAACTTTTCACATAATGAGATCAAAGGGCATCAGCTGTTTCTACTGGTTTTTATAACAGAAACAATTGTAACCATTTACAAATTTAAAGTATGCCTCTCCTTCACAAGTCATGGTACTCAATGAGCAGGTTATGCAATCTTTCACTGTGTATATCTTATCAGATAGGCCAAGATGCAAGATATCCAGGAGCTTGTGATATTTGTCTTGCACCTTCTCCTGAGGTATGTCTAGTTTCTACCATGCACATGATAAAGGAATAATACCATCAGCAAGAGCAAACATGATGCAGAGGAAGCAAACTGTCCTTCCTACCCTCAATTCATGGAAGATATGTAGGGCGAGCAGAGAGAAAAGATAAGTTTGTCAAAGGTACAGAGATCTACCTGACTGAGCAAGGACTCTGTTGGCTTAGTGGTTCTTCTTGTTAGCCATCCTTAGTCCCTTGAGGTACACTGCTTCTAGGGACCAACTCATGAGAAAATCAAGGTGTATTCTCTTTATTGTATATGCTATAATACTCTAGGGTATAAAAGTATTAAATGGTGGAGTTATGGAAATGAGCATTAAGGAATTGGGGTTCCTACATTTGTTGTCTGGCTCAGGCTGTGTCTTAAAAATCAGACCCCAGGCAGAGAGAGACCTGTGCCTGTGACAGAGTCAGACAGACTTGTTTTGACATGGCTGGGGTCAGGAAAGGGGTCACCCTGGGGGTGCCCTTCTTCTTACACCCCTGATCACCAGGGTGGGGCACTTTTTGATGACACACTGAAGGCCCTTTGGCAGCAGAGGGGTTTTGCTGAGGAAGGAGCAGAGAGAGCTGGAAGAGCAAGGGAGGATTAGCTCCTGCATTTTATGAACTTTAGGCCTTGCATGGAGCATTTCCCAGAAGATAAAATTAGGTAGGATTTTTGAAATAGCTTGTGAAGTATGGCACAAAAAAAAAAGTGTCTTCTATAAACATGTTCGTTTCCTAAATAAGAAAAGCATCTTTTATAAGTAGTGTTTCTCACAAATGGCAGATCTTGGGCTCTTGGATTTTCTTACTCCCATTCTCTTGAACTCTCTATCAGGATGAATATAATAGCTTCACTGTTTTACAGCAAAAATATGGAGGTTTGTGTTCTAAAACTGTTAACAACCCACAGATAACTAACTTTCATTTATTAACAGTATACAGGAAAGAATTACATTTTTCTTCCAATCTAAGGTTTCATTAAAACTTTCTCTGTTTTTGAAGTGCAGAAACACTAATTTGCAAAGAAATCTTTAATCAAAACAAAGGAATTGGATTCAGATTTTTTTTTAGTGTAGGAGAAGAACAGATGGTTTGTGGGAACAACTCATTATTCTGTAACATTATCTCTTTAAGCAAATCTTTCTTCAGCATGCAAAAAACTGCTAGTTTGCTAACTCTGGGCACATCAAGACCTGTGTTTACACACAGCACAGGCTCAGTCAGAGCAAATTCACTGGCTCAGTCTTAGTATGGATTATAATTGGTACTGAGCTGTGGAACAGTGCTGAACATAGCTTGGAACTTCCACTTTAAAAGAAATTGCATTTAATGTCAAACATAACAAATTCATTTACAAGTGAAAGTTATTGCAAATCATGATGGTTTTGGTTTAATTTGGAGAAGTACTGATATTAAGTGTCAGACATGGAAAAGTCTTGGCACAGCAACAGCTGCTGGCTGAGATTAGCACAGGTAATATGGGCAAAACCATAACTGACAGGATTGTAATTTCATTCTGTGGTACCAGAACATTGCACATCCTCTTTTAATAAACTGAAAGTGAACACAGAAGAGACTTCTTACCCTCAAAGCAGTAAATCTGTAGAAAATGGTTCCATGGGGATAGTGGTAGAGGAAAAATGCACAAGGGACAGACAGACCCAGAGCAAGATCAGCTCATTGACATTGGCTATAAATTCTACAGTGGAGGACTGCACAAGAACCCTTGTGTGCTGTGTCAAAGGAGTCAAATGGGAACTCTCATTTGTCCAAATCTGTGGCTGTGATGTTAAATTTATCTGCAACCATTTTTTTTTTTTTTGCAGTTTAAATGTAACTTCATCATCTTTTATATTTTATTTTAAGAGCTCTGTTTGGTGGGAAGGATAAATATTCAACAGGATATCTCTCATAAATTAAAATAAAAACAGATTTAAAGCCTTTTAGTACAAGTTATTAAAGCTAAAGAATAAAAGATCTTTAGAATGACAAACACAGAGAAATTGGGTAAAACTTCCAGACCAACTTTTTAAATTCATTCCTTCCTACCACCCTAGAATTTCTAATACTTATAAAGAAAATAAATGCTGAAAGATGGAAGAGAGAAAAAGTAGAATAATAAACTTCAATTGTACATAAAAAGAATAAGTGGGAGTATGGGAACATATTTGGAACTGTTTTCTTATTGCTAAGTGGGACAAAATGACTCCAGAAAGGCATGGAATTATTTAAACCACATATTTAAAAACCTTTGTTAATTTTTCAATACACAATTTCCTTACAGAGAAAAATGTCAAGACAGATTGACCCAGGTTTTATTAATGATAAAAACTAATATTATCCTGTTGGTTTTATATTATTGATTTGTTTTTGAATAAGTAGCTTAGTATAGGATTCATTTACTTAATTATAAACATTTCAGCTGTTTACTTTCAACTCCCTTTATACTCAGTGGACAGAAAGGATGTTTGTAAAGTGCCATTTATTGCACCCTTATGCAGACCCCTGAAATGGTGGATGAATTGCACTCCTTTATTGCCAGCTTCTCTCAGGGACTGTAATGACAGTCAACCATGACTAATGCTGATGTAGATGTCCACTGTGCAGAAATCTCAGTTTAGTCAAGGTGAGCCCCTCTGGGGGAGTGCTTCCACTGCCCTCACACAGGTAAGCAGTGCCATCACAGAGGGCACAGGAGATGTCCTTGTGACAGTGCAAATCAGATATTGGATCTGTTGGGAATCCATGTTCTTCTCCAGCAGCAACTGAGCACTAGGCAGGACAGCCTGCAGAGTCTGTAGCTGCCCTGTGTGTAAATGCAGAGGCAGCTCAATCAAGGCAGAGTCATTGCTGTTCACTGTCTGCTGGGTAGGCTGGCGCAAGGAAGGGACATGGCAGCTATTTACACAGCTATTTACACAGATATCTAATTTAGATGTCTTAATTTCAGAGGACTGGATTTCCCTCTGGAGGTCCTCAAAGGCACTACTTTTCCCTGTTAAATATTATGTGATTTTTATCACTTACTTTTGGAAGGATGGTGCATTAGATGCCAAGAACTGAGCACAATTCATGTACCTAAATGGACAGTATCTTAATTTATGCAGTAAAATACTGTATGTGACCTTACTATTTCTAAGAAAAGTGATCCTTAGTCATGTGCCAGGTGGGGGTGATGGATTTTTGAAATCTAGTTTTCATTGTATCTTCAAAATTGCTAGGCAGTTGGCAAATGCCAGATTGGAATCGCAGTTATGTTTCAAAACCATGGTGCTGCACTGACCCAAAAAGCACAAATCCCAACCCTTCTTTGGGGGCTTTTTGTTTGTTTCTTGGGAAAAGAGGGGTTCAGGCAGGGTGTGAGTGTGTTGTTTCTAGAGGAACACCACACATCTGAGTTCCAGCTGCTCTCACCTTAAGGCAGGAATTTACATAGACAGACAACTCATGCCACAAAAGTGACCACAAAGGGAACCATGGGTGACAGTCCCAGACAGAGAGGTCTCCTAAAGGCAGACTTGTCCCAGGGAAACAACTCCTTAAGTCTTGCTCTGATTTCAGTGGGTTTGGGAGTCTCTTTCTCTATGCTTTGTTAACCAGTTGAAGAAGCACCTCCCTGTTTGATGTGGTGCTCTTGGGGCTTAGTGACCTGACGTCTAGAAAAACTGGAATAATAAAGTATCTAAAATATGCAATTTCAACCTGCTAGAGTGAAGAAAATTGCACTGTTTTTCCAAATCATCCTCTACCCCCATCTATCATTTATTAAACATCTCTTCAGCTCACTGCCTTTTTTGTAAACCTGGTTGTCTAACAAAAGATCTGCTGGGAAACGCACCAGATAAATCACTGAATTTAATATAAGTATGAAAGGAAGAGCTGGCTGACATTTAGATAGACTGACCTTTCAATAGGCAAGCTGGTGTGTGATTGAAACACTGCCTCATTCAAGGTTTTAGGAGGTTATTCTACAAAATAAAAAATGTAAAAATGAAAAGGCAATTGGAAAACATAATAAGTGGGGTCATTTAATCTCACCTGATACCAAGCACAACATCAGTGCTGTACCATTCGACATTTCTGCACTATTTTACTCAAATATAAATCTCAGGGGGAAGAAGATTTAAATTGAATTTTATTATTGACAGGCCATTTAAGATTTTCAGCAAAGATACCAAAACAAGTTAGACAAGTGATATTTCTTTTTGCTTGCTTTGTCATCTTAGTTTCTCCCTCTTTGTCGTTTATATCTTATCTTTTTCTCTTCTTCAAAGGTCATGTGATAAAACAGGTTTTAGAAACCTTTTTAAAGCATTGTTTTGGTCAGCCAGAATCAGCAGCTTTGTTATTAAAGGCTTGCATTATCTTGGTCTGAAAGAATACAGAGCATTTGAAAGGGCTTTTACAGAAAATTATTTGAAAACAGAGACACTATGTCATTGTATAGACAAAATATTTAATTTTTGAAGACTGTTAAGTTTCTTAAGTGAACAATATCTTGTGTTCCTTTTGTTTTAATTTATAAATAAGTGGGTGGATCAGTCAGCTACACACTCCCAGCAACCTGTACAAACAGTTCCAATTTGTTTCATTTTCAGTCCAATTATAATCCAAATAAAAGCAAAAAAAGATAGAACCAGGACAAAATGGAGCAGAAAAGACATGCTTTTAATGATTGAGACAAGGTTTTTCTTTTCATCTAATCTTTTCATCATAAGCCAACTTACATTTCTCCAGCTGGCTTCAGGATCACAGTTTTTGAGCTTGGAAATTTGGAGCAGTTCTGATTAAAATTATACCTTATAAAAACCAGCATTGAATATATTGAAAATATACATTTTTCCAGCACCAGCCAACTGCTGAAACAATGTGCATTTTAGTAATTCTGAAGTGATTCAGTGAGGCATTCAGCAGACAAGGTCAAGAGTGCAGTGTAAAGCTCTAATTAAATGATACAGTAAGGAACATTTTATATAGGCTAGTCTTCCATAGGCCATTTCTCTTAACAAAAACGTTTGTACTTATACTTCATAATAGCATATAATTTCATATTAATTGATCTCATGTACATATAACCCACAAGAACTCCAGTAGCTGCACCAGACTGAAGTGATTTATTTATGTCACCCAAGAAAAGAGCCCAGCCCTGACCATCCCATCACATTTCAGTTTTGCTTTTTCCTTTTTCAATTCAGAGATCAACTATCTGCACTTTTGAAAGCCAACCAGTAAAAACATGGTGGCAGATACAGTTGCAATCTTTGTAGACCACTCATTGGTATAAAAGTTGCCCTGTACATTTCAATTCACGCTTCAAAAACTGTCAAGTGTCCAATTTTTTAAATGAACTATGATGGTTTAGAAAATTACTACTGCTATGTAGATCAGACAAAAATGAACAGCAGTTTGAAGCATGCTTTTTAGATGGAACTCTCTGGTCAGTGTCTCTCTGACTCACTTTGATGTATTTATTGGCTGCTTGGCTGTATTTGAGTTTCATGCTATTTTCCTAGCTGGACTGCAGAGTTTCTTCCCCCTCCCACTGAGGGAGACTCAAACCATGGCATTTGGTTACAGGCTTCAAGCTGTGAAATTCAAAGATATTCAAAGCCTGCATCTCTCTCTAGCCTGGTGCAGCCTCTCTCAGCAGTAAGATAAGACCACAGTTCAGCCCTGGCTCTGAATTCAAATTTCAAAGATATGAAAGACATACTCATATGAAATTTTGTCCAGAAGTTTATCCAATTGCTTTACATGCAAATAGACAGCTGGTCAAAATCACTTTCCCATTGGGGTCTGTGGCAAACCCAGCTTCCAGTTAGACTGATGAAAACTAATGCTTCACTGCAAGTAAACATCATTTCTGCTCATTTGCATCAGCATCATCACTGAGAAGTGGATTTGGTCCATGTCCACAACAATTTCACAGTATCATAAAGAAGAAAAAAACTCATTTTTTTCATGCCCAGATGATTTTTTCACTTCCTGAATATTGTTTTATTGTGCATTCAAGCATAATTAATGTTCCTGTCACTTCACCCACCGCCAGCAGAAGCAGAAGTATTTTTATTCCATAATTGCCTGTTTTTCAGTGTCCACAAAAACGATTCTATTCACATTACTGGCACTCACAGAGAGAGAGAAGAGCATGAAGGGAAAGCATTTCAGCGTATGAATCTGCAAGCACCTTCAATGTCATACATAATGTGACCAAAATTTTAATGACTGTTGGAGTTTTAAAAGAATGTGTCTGAAGATCTGGATTCCTCTTGGAGTATTCTGATCATCTGAATGATCTCTAATTATCCCCTACAGTAGTAGAGATAGCTCTTGGAACTGTGGCTTTGACAGCTGCAACAGCTGCTGATGCAGGAAAGCCAAAGGGCTCTCGAATCCAGTGTGCAATGAGAGTTCTTCCTCCCCATTTCTGTCTTTAAAAGCTGCAGTAGAACAGTTTGAGGATTGGGACTTTAAATGGCATCTGCCAGCACAACATCAGAAGGGTTTGTAGGGCTAACTGCACTTACATACCCTGAAAGGAATTTATAAAAAATGGTGCCATGAGGGCCTAGGTCTTCATGGGTTCGAGGCGTCTCTTCCATTTAGATTGACAGGTTATGGATTCTGACCTAATTGGCATTTTGGCATCCTGGGAATGTTAGATCAGCAGAAAGCAGAAGCATTTCAAGATTGTAAAAGTACTTCTAAATGCACTGTTTAGGCAAACAGCATCTGAAAGCACCTAGCAGGACAATAACTACTTTATCAATTTAGGTGCCAAAACAAAACACTAAAAAGCAGTTTCTTGAGAGACCTGTCCAGTCAAAAAAAATTAAAAATAAAAAGCCAGCAAAAAGGTTTTCAGAGTGAAATAAATACTAAAAGTCAAACAACACAAAATTATTCTCCAGCCATAAACCTACCATATCCTGAATACCATATAGTATTCCAGTTGTGCATTCAAAGAGGTGAAGAAAGAATAAATGAAACAAAGAAAAAGTTAACCCACACCTGGTGCATTTTGGGTGACTAATCATTCTGTGTCTAGTGAGTACAGGGGAAAATACATGGCTATAACTAAGTCAGAAGCACAAGGCTCCAACAATAA
Organism: Thryothorus ludovicianus; assembly: GCA_013397245.1. Lineage (NCBI taxonomy): Eukaryota > Metazoa > Chordata > Aves > Passeriformes > Certhiidae > Thryothorus > Thryothorus ludovicianus. The sequence goes on from VZTB01003475.1 coordinate 1,176,913, forward strand.
CAATCACTTGTTTTACCAAACAGAACAAATATTTAGATTTACAAACAGTTATGAGATATTTCTTCTTAGCAAATAAAATGTTTGTGGAAAAACCTCACAGGATACAGGAGTTTAGAAGGAATCACTTAAAACCTAGATTCTAACATTTTATTTCTACCACTGGTAAAGTGCCAGCAAAGACTGAATCTAAGCTGGTGCCAGAGAGGAAATGGAAGGCATTAGGGACTGAGTGCCTCATTTCTGCATTCTGGCACACTTCCATGCTGTTATATTGCAAGGTGGGAACTGGCTAATCATCCACAACTAGGCAGTTTAAAAAAAAAGGTTATCCAATTTTTGCAGTGACAACCCAAGTAATATCAGCAATTAGAAGGAGCAACAATTTACCTGCCATATTTATCTCTGAAAATGTTGTATTTAATTTTATGGAAATAGAAGCATCATGGAAGTGATCCAAATCATGTTTCCCTCCTCACCTGGGAAATGGTTGAGGGTGTTGATCACTGCCTTTGACACTCTCTATGAGCTGTAGAAAGGCACAGAGAGGCACAAAACTGAACAAAGCTGGGCAGAGATTCCTTCAAGACATAAAATTTCCTCCTCAGCCTTACAGTCACCAGCGTATTCTGTGGATTGAGACGAAACACATAAAGGAAATTCAGGCTCAAAATCTTTCTAAAAATGAAGTATGAAAGCCAGAAATTCTCAGAGGAAATATAACATGTGCTTCCACATTCCTATTTTTTTCCCCTACAAATCCACTTTTGGACATTGTTGGAGACAAGCATGTAATTCAGGGAAGTTACAAAACTTCCATTTTACAGCTCAACTTATTTCTTCTTTTCTTGCCTTTTATAGTCTGAGCTTAGTTTAAAGAGGTAACTTGTGTGATAGACTATACAGTCCCTCCTCTGTCTGACCTGCCAATAGCTGGAGAAACTGGGAAGACAGCAAAGGGACTGCATGGAGGAGGAGGCTTCCCAAAGGTGTCACAGCAATATCCTGCTGGCAAGAAGCACAATACCCAGCCTTCAGTAAGGAGGAACAGACCAAGGTGCAAAGGGAAAAAAGCTTGGGAAAGAGAATATAAACTAAACTAGAAGAGGAATATGGAAAGACAGAGAGAAGTAGGGGAAATCTGGAGATGGATGAGAGGAAGCAAAATCAAAAAGAAGAAATTAACACTACCAAATTAGGAAATGGTGGTGAAAGAGAACTCAGAAAAATATCAAAGTGGTTTCAAAAAGTGAGATCAAGATGAGAAAACGAAACACCACCATTACTTGCATATGGGCATAAAGAAAACTCCCTATTCAAGTCCTCCTCCTCTCTGAGGTCAGAACAGGTACCTGATGTCAGCCTTTGGGGAAGGGGTGGTGCCTGCAGCCCCTTGCCCCTGGCACCCACAGCCAGGCTCACGCTGCTCTGCCTCCCTGCCAGCTCTCAGCCAGGCTCGGGGTGAGCCACAGAGCACCTCAGTCCAGCCCAAACACTCCACTGTGAACCCTTCAAATTACATCCAGGCATACCAGCTCGCCATGTCTCATGCATTATCTTCCACTTCTTCACATCTTTAACTTACAAGTGTACTGTGGCTGAGATAAAGGAAGATATCTTCGTGTGGATTGTGTGCTAAGATAGTATCACTTTATGTTTCAGCATCATAAATGCAAATGATAAAAAGTTACCTACAGGAATATACCTGCCAAAAATTAAGAGGATTAATATGAGAAAAATCATGGCCTTCTGTCTGTGACTGACATTGGATTTTTACCTTCAGATACTGTTCTGTTTAATCTCAAGACATATTAAGCTAAAATAAATTAAAATACCTAGAGCACAAATTTTCACCGCACTGGAAAAATAGAAGCTGCTCTTTATAAGTGGCAAGCAATTCACCTCAACCAGCTAGATATTAGTGTAAGGGGTGGGTTTATTTGATTGTTTGTTTGAATTTAAATGACATTAATTTTTTACTGACTGTCAATAGACGGACAATTAAAAAAGAAACACAAGGAGACGAGTGAGAAAGTGTTTCAGGAAAAAGGTGCTTCAACAAAGAAGAGCATTGCTTTGAGAATGAGAAATATATCCTGATTTCACAGGGCTGCATTGCAGTGGAGGAACAGACTTACTGAGCTATGAGGGTGAGTTTTACGTCACAATGTACTTGTGTCCCTAGGATTTATTTATACAGATATAAGGCTACAAAAGCATGTGTGCAAAGGTTAACCAGCTCATTTTAGAGTCTGTTTTTCCCAGCAGTTCCACAGGAGCCCAACCTTAAAAAATCATTCTCAGCTGTTGATGTATCTTAGACAGAGCCAGGCTGCAGGAGCTGTGATGACCAGGGAGGGAGCAGGAATCCCTGCACATCCCCTCCAAAGGGAGCACAGCTCTCTCCATTCTGCCAAAGGAGCTGTGCAGGGTCTGCCAGGGAGTGCTGGCCCTCCATGTGCTGGAACAACTTGTGCAACAGGTCTTGCACAAACCTTGTCTTGCACAAATCAACCTCTACACCCAAAGCCAAGACAACACAATGGGCTGCTCTGAAACTAACTTAAGGCAAGCAACCCCACAAGAACAATCTCTGCTCTGGTAGGGCTTCTCCACACTTGGTGGGCATGTTCTACCATTCTGTGAAATATCAAGAGACCTTACAGATGTAAAATCCCAACATGTGAGTCCTGTAATCTGACTACAGTAAGGTTAGAAGCATACAATCACAGGGAAGGCTGTCCAACTGGGCAACTTCAGCTCAAGGTAGAGAAAAAAAAAGAAGTGGATACCTAATTTCCGAGGTCAGTTCTTCAAAGCAGGGGCTGTCAGTCTCTACATTTGTATGGCCCCTTATACAGAGTGGCCTTCAGGCCAGCAGCTTCAAGCTTATGCAACACAAATGCTTATTAATAACTGTATCAGTTTTACATCTCACTCTCTATAACAGGTTGCACCTCCTCCCACCCCCAGCCCAATCAATCAAAAGCCCTTAAAATAACTCTTCTCATTCATGACTATAACCAAGACTCAGAGAGAAAATAAGAGTAGGTATTTGCTATCACAAAAAATTAGGTTATCATCCCCAATTATTCTTAAGAGAATGTAAAAGACACATTTTTTGTCTATGCTCCTCTCTGTCTTGGTGCTGGTTCTTTCTCTGACCTTGCTTCTTACTCCTTCACCAGTGAATGCAATTTTGAGTTCAAAGGAGCATGTCCTGGGAGTCCCTCTCCCATTGCTTCTCCCAGACCATGTGTGAGCCAAGGGACAGAGGCTGCCCCAGCCCTGTCTGTAAAGCCAAAACCAGCCACAGGCTGGGGATAATGCAGTGGCACTTTACTGTACCCACACTGCTGTTTGCATAACAGATATTTATTGTCTTACAGTTGAAAAGCACCATTAAGTACTTTCATTTCATCCAGGAAGCACAGAAGTGTCTCCAACATAGAAGACAGATAATATTTTGTAATTTCAGATAATATTTTGTAACTGAGCAAGTCATTAGTTGGAAAATTGAACATCTCTGGTGTGCTCTGAGTCACCACTGAATTCCAAACAGCTTCTATTGCATTGGTGACACTGATGGCACAGATATAATACCAGTTTGTAAAGTATGCATTCAAAAAGGCCATAAGGTCTTTGCATCACAGGAAGAAAACACTGCAAGTGAAAAACTAGTAATATTGCAATTAAACTGATGTGCAGGTGGACCTGCACATCCCTTGGCAGATGTAATACAAAATCTATAGATGTGGCACAATTATTTGAACATTTCTACTACAAGTAAGTACCAGACAGAAGCGGGGTCACTGTAACTGGAAAGAAGGTTCTGCTAGAAAGTCAAATGTTTAAGAGTTCCTGCATAAATCACCACAGTTTTTCTGTGGTAACCCAGCACACGTCTGAATATAGGCATTATTATTTACAGCCACTTGTCTGGAGGTTCACCTGGGGAATAGCCAGGATGAGTTCACATGCCCAGAAAAAAGATCATTTATATTCCAACAGAAAGAATTGAAGAGACCAAAATTACCTCTGCAGGAGATCTTTGATGACTACATGTGACTGAAAGGGTCATGGCATGATTCTCTGGACACTGAACTGATCAAATAATGTGACCCACTTTTGTAGATAAACAGAGACATCTGGGGAAAGGGGAAACAAGAAGCAGAATTTTTTTCAAGAACAATTTTTCTAAGCTTGCAGATTTAATTTTAGAATATAATAATAAGTATCTGTCTTTAAAAGAAAAGAAGGGGCAAGAGATAGGGAGAAAAAAAGAAAATTGAAAAATGTTTTTTCATCTAATCATTCACTGAAATATTTTAAGGTTTCTCATCAGCTGATTGGTTAAAATAAGTGTAATACAGGCACAATGTACAGTCAAATTTTTTTTACATACAATACATTTCCCAAGAGTCACTCCATTCATCCCCAGAAAGACATTTAACTAAAAGAAAATAGCTGAGTTCTTAGAATTCATGTCAGAGGAATATATGGATATTCATCCAAATGATCTTCTTTTGATTTCTTTGCCATAAGAAATGTGGCATTTTTGATCTTTTAGACTTAGGAGTTGTCAGCAATTACAATTCTCCTTGTGTTGTCTGAAAGAGGTGAAATAAAGGGCAGGGATTAAAATCTGATAGACTTAATTAAAATGTTTCCAGAACCATGCTCAGAGAGATGAGTTCCTCTCAGAAAAAAAAAAATAAAATTAATCTTCAATGCTATGACATTTCCATCTTTCTTTTTTGAATATACTGTTCAATCCATTAATATTTCCATTGAAACCTTTCCATGAAATAAACATAGTTCACTAGAGTTACACTTGTATAGTCTATGAATATAATACCAGATAATAAGGCTCATATAGTTTTATCTTCACAGTTCCACAGAAGATAATAATGATGTCTAATGGTTTCATCACCTCTTCACCAACTAATTATTTCATTTGTACAGCTGGAAAGCACACAATAGGAACCACGCTCACTCACAAAGGAAATGAAAAAGGAAAAGTGGACAGAAAGAAGTAGAAGGAAAAAATACTTGTTGAAATTCTACATATTGTTAACATCAACTGTGAGTGTCGTGTATCCATGTGTAGCAGAAAAATAGACCTGTACCATCCAGAGAAGCTCCTCAAAAAGGTGGGATGTGGTGTCACAGGTAAGGCATAGGTCAAGTTGCTTGCCCCGTTTAGGACATACAATTAGAGAGGATGTGGTGATTGGGCATGCAAAATAGGTGGAGCTAAAAATATGAACCTTCCAGGTATAGCTGACATGTACCAGCAGCTGGTACTCATGCCTGGGATTGCCCCAACCCTGGTGCAGCACCTTGCAGCTGGGTTTTTTTGAACTTCATAACATTTGTGCAGGACCATCTCTGAGGCCTGTCCAGGATGGCATCCCTTCCATCCAGCGTGTGACTGCACCTCACAGCCTGGTGTTGCTGTCAAAGCCTTGTTCAGTGTGCCCTGGACCCCACTGTGCTGCTGACAAGGCTGGCCCAGCACTGAGCCCTGCAGAGCTTCAGACACCTGCCAGGGCAGCCATCCCAACTGTGACATCCCTCTCCCACAGACAACCTCCTCCACAGCCTCTCAGGGGGCTGCTCCCTTCTCTGACTCCAGTAAGGCTACTCCCAGTCTCCATTTATAACTTAACAAAATTTATTTCACTGCCTTCTGCAATTGTATGTGTGAGGGCAAAAGGTGTATCTACAACCCAGAGTCTTGTTTTCTGGCTTGTCTCTTGGTGACTGTTTTCACTTCCCACATCTGGGAGCTATGGTGAAGGTACTGGGGGGAAAGTCATGGTTTTGTACTCTGGATCTGCACACCCCAGCCCGGAGCTCTGTGCCTGCAAGCCCTGTACCTTTCTGCTGCATTGTGATGAGGTCCTGAGGCAGAGCAACCACACCTCTCCCTCAAACTGGGATTTAATTCCTTTAGCAATGGTCAGGTTTCACTCATGCCCTTTACAGACCAGCACTGTCTTAGTCTCATTGCATATAAAATGGAAAAAACCCAAACATTTTTCAGCTCACATAGTTGGATTCTTTATTGTTGTTGAAGTCTCAAGTAATGCATGCACTCTGTAAATAGTCTGTAAAGCTGCCTAGGAAAATTCTCAGATAGGACAGAGGATTGGCATAATCAAGAGTGACACCTGGACTCTGAGAGATGTCTGTCCAAAATAATGGCTTAAAAATTGCATATTAAAGCATTAACTGTGTACCTTAGAAGGGTTATCTTCTGCATTACACTGGCCTTATTTTCACTGATGCAATATGCTGTTTCTTTCAGATAAAAGCAGCATAGTAAATGTCAGGATCAGTGGCACTGGGCTGATTAGGGGAGATGCTGTTCTGTAATCTAGAGAGTTCCACATTTTTTCTCCATCCAGATTTCTAAAACTGTCTTACTTCAGAAAGTCTCTATATTATATTTTAGAACGAGAGCCCCAAAGGGCACCATTCAGCCAATACAAAATTCCATCAAATCACTTGGAGTAAAACATTTGTTGACTTTCCTGACATCTCATTTTATTTAGCAATCTACTTTTTGGATAGAAACAGATGAATAAAGCTTTGGTTAAACTTGTTTTCTAGAAGTGCTGGGTTTTTTTTTACAGGGATTATATCTCTTCCTTTTTTTAAACATCAGCCTTTATACTGTACAGCTGTTTGCAGCTGCAATAGAACCTGGAGCCAGTAAATAAACCAAATTTCCATAACCTGTTGTGGTTCCAATGAGCATAGAGAGAAATAATATTTCACACAAATGAAAAATTTCATCAATAGACTTGAGATGTGTATATTTTACAAAATTGAGTTGTGCATTTGAATTGTGTGATTGAAGCAATAAGAAGGAATTTATTAGGAGAATGTTATCTGCCTCCCTGTCACCTAGTCATGGCTCCTGGGTTTACCACAAGCTTTAGCATAAAGGAGATAAGACTTCCCCAGGCACTTCTGCTGACCCTTGGCAAAATCCTGGCCAGCCCTGCATCACCCTGAACCCCCAGCTCCCCTCTCCTGAAGAGCAGCCTGCACTTACTGCTCAAAGACAGCCAGAAACAAAGAAGAGAAAACTTTCACCTTCAGGAATCTGTTTACTACACCTGTTTGCTGGATGTTACTCCACCTTTTTTTTCTTCCAGTTTCCCCTAGACATTCATCTGAAATCCATTAGTCCAGTGGTCTCAAAGGCAGTCCTTGCAGTCCTTCTTTAGAGCTGTGGAGATTTCCTTTCAAATGTAGTTGAGGCAAGTAGAGACTTTTCTCCCTGAGCCTTGCAATCCCAGACATAAGACTGAGCCAACTGAAATAGATTTTAAAGATTCTAAAATCCTAGAAATTCTAAAAAATTTTAAAAAATGGAAAATAGGTAAAAATAAATCAAAAATATGGTCTGCCAGCCTGCAGACTCACTTTGAGAAGTGTTGGATGCCCCAGGTGCTTTTGCCTCAGGTTCACCTGCAGCTCAGTAGCAAACACATTTTAGTTTCTACAGCTTTTTGCAATACAGAACCATGTCTGCTTGTTTATTCCCCAGCAGTCCTCTGGGGGGTTTTAAAGGACTTTTTAAAGTTAATAAAGCAAGTGATGATGAGCAGCAATAACCCACTTATAGTGTACTGGATTTTAATATCCAAGCCCCAAAGTATCAATTTAGCCAGTACATTTTTAAAACAAAACAAAAATAATTTCAATTAGAATAGCTTTACTTGATAATGTCTGTCCCCGAGGTCCACAAACCCTCTTGGGCTTTTGTGTCTTTTAAAACGTCTCCTATCCCATATTCTTGTGCAGATATATCTCGATTTATTCCTTTTCCCATGTATGCATACCTAGAAATATTTTGAAGTAAGGATAGAATGGGAGAAATTGATCATAGCATTGTTTTGATCATTTTTCTAAATGATAGAGCCAAAAGACAGTTTACTTTTCACTGGTATTAGACAGGAGATACTGACATAATTTGTGGTAAAACAGCTTCCAAAGAAATGATCAATTTGCTATATATGTTGGCAATTACTTTTAGATCATTTTATCAATTTCAGTTCACTTGTTGGTCCATCTCCAATGTTCCCCCTTGCAGAACTATGGTGCTTTCAGGAAAAAACTGTTATGGTATAATGCAGGGTTTTGGTCTAATATTTACTAAGGAAATACACAAAACAGCCACATTATGGAAGGATAAGCTAATGCAAGATGGAACAGAGTGACTTCTGATGCATTTAATTGTTTTCTGGATTATATTAGGCAGTGGCACCATATGGGGGACACCAGGAAATTATTAACTGCAGCCATAAAGGGAATCAGAGCAAACTGGAGTTCTGCACTATGGGCTGAACAGACTCTAGATACTCCGAACTCACTTCAATATGTAAATGCCACTGAATACTTCCAATTTCCCTGCTAAGCCCCGGAGACTGCTGGAGCAGTGAGGGGCCAGTCCCCCAGCTCAGCAGGATGCCCACCCTCCATCTGCTGCCTCAGAGCTCGGGCAAACAAGGGTGGGGACACAGGTTCCACCTGAGCAGCACTGCTGAGCCATCAGCCTGTCAAACCCCCCTCACCTTGGCCCACAAGAGAATGACCTTTTGGGAAGAAAGTACAAGTTGTGTGAGAGATCTGCCACCCCAAACAGCACCTGGGTCTTGCATTTCTGCAGGGAAAGCTTCATGCCGTGACTGAGAGGTTACTTGTCTTTTTTTTCAGTTCCTGCTTGGTCTCTGAGTGACATTTTAAGCTGCTGTTTCAGACACTCTACAGGGCCAATTCGTCTGACTCAGATCAGAAACATTTACTGATCATCTCTATATTTAACACAATTCATGAGAAAGAAGCTCACACCAATTCCTTGTTATTGGCAATGCTGATGTGATATCCCAAATATTCTAGCACCATCTCAGGTGACCAAGCAGATGTGGAGGGACACAGTGCTGCTGGATTTCCCCAAAACCCCTGGTTACCTGGGAGGTGCTCTCCCCACAGGCAGGTGGCCTCAGCTGTTTAGCAGGGGGAATAAAGGTGTAATGGTTGAAGACAGATTATCTTATGAGTAAACATGAGTATCTGAGAATGCTTGAGGGGATAAAAATTTAAGGCCCAATATAATGTATGTAATTACATACACATGAATTACATTTCATCATCACCTAACTAAATACAAGTATATTTTTAGGATAAAATACATATTTATGTAGTTAACTAAAATAAAGGCACTAGCAATGAAACCTTGAAAGAATAAAATTTACTCTTAAAATTTATGTCTTGAGAGAATAAAATTTACCCATTTTACAATTTAAATATAACACTCACATACAGTTTCTTTCTTCAAAGATTCATGGTGATACTTCTGAGACAGGGTCTCTCATTTCTATAGAGATGATCAATGCCATTCCTAAATAAAAGCATTACCATACATTACATACCATACCAAGGTGGGTAGCCCTTCTGGTGAAAGCTTTGCCAACACTGTCCCCATTCAAGAAACAGATCACACTGAAATCTTGGTTTTATGTGTTTCCAGTCTTTGCGCTGGACTACTGCCCTCTTAATTTTGAAACAATTTTTCCTTGTTGTCTGATGAAGTGTGAAGCTTTCAAAGTTTTGTCTCATATGTACTTTAAAACTACTAAATTAGGGTTAGCCAAAATATGGTTGAAATTTCTGACTTCAGAAGTTGGAGATAATTGGACAGCATTTACAAGCTGGACATGGTGGCTGCTAGTGTAGTTCAAATCTTAATGCAAGACTAAAAAAGGAGTATTTTCAACTTTGCAAGGTAATGAGTAAAAATTAATTTAATAATATAATAAATTGTACAATCTTTGCATGACACTTTTGTATGAATATTAACTGTATAAGATATAATTTATAATGGCTCATTATTTAATATTTATTTGCATGACTGCAGCTAATTAATCCCAAGTTGTTTTATCTTTGTTGAACTAACATCAGTCTTTCTTTGAAAAAATACATTACAGTGGTATCTCCCTTATTAAGTAGCACTGCTGAGCACAAGAAGATCAGTAATGTTTGCCAGGCTCTAGGATTTATTGAACTTTTAAGAAAGTTAATTTGTCTGCCTGGAGAAAAACTGCATTCTTTATGCAGCTCAGCAGTGGTCACAAAGTGGAATATATAGCACAATGTGTATTTGTTTTGATTCTGATCCTGCACTGGTAAATGATAAGTTAATTTGACCCTTGATCTGCTCACTTTTCTAAAAATTGAAAATGTAGGTAATACAAGAGAAGCAATTTTGTGCTTTATTTTTCTATTATGTTGCAGCTTCATAAAGGGAAAGCCTGCATGTTTAGTCCCTGTAGTCACTCTTTTGTCTGTGAAGTGAAAATAAACAAGATATCATGGGACAGGCAAAATGTTTAATTGGCAGTTCAGTTTTTGTCTTTTTGTTTGACATTAGCTGCATTTGAGAGTATAACAATTACTGAAACACTGCTGCCTTCTGCAACTGTATTCAAATGCACTCACATTAAATATTAATTTCAGTATTTCAATACACATTTATTTGAGAATGTGCAGAAACTGTACACATACTGAAGATACAAAATCCTCCCTGTTTGTGAAGGTAATACCATTTGCCTTCTGGGCAAAGTGGATGCCATATTTATAAATAAAGATGGAGAAACCAAGATACCCATCCATCTAGGGAAAAGAAAAGCCAATAAATATTTAAAAGAAATTTCTGTTTTTAGATTCTACATGTGTTCTATGCAAGGAGTGTGCTTAAAAGAAAAGATAGTCCTGCATGCAGGGAGAATGTGAATGAGTGCAAAAGAAGCACCAAAGAAGTTTCCAGCCCCAAAGCCCTCTGGACCAACTCCATCACATATTCATAAGGTCAGGGAGGTCAGAGCATGGGAAAGGTTTGCTGTTGATCCAGAGCTGCTCAGAGTGGTACAAAGAGAGATAGATAAGTGGCACTAGGAAAGACCTTAGGAAAATGATTGCCAAGGCTGTAAGATACCAGATGAAGTGTGATAGAGATGAATGTAAAAAGATGCACAAGATGGCAAACAATTCACACATAAAATTCTGCTTCTGGGCAAACCAGAATCCCTCAGGGCTGAGGCCTTGGGAAAGGGCACTTGTTTCCTTATCAGCTCAGTGTTTGGTGGAAGGCAAAAACGCAAGGAAAATGAAATTATACATCAGGTAAAAAATTATTCCAAGAGGAAAATGGGGAATTCAATAAGAGAGATTCCTGTTACTGAACAGACAAATCAGGGCAGGCAGAGGAAATCCATTGGTCTGAAATTGGTGGATGTAGGCTGAGGCAGGATGAAGAAATTTCACAGAGATTTCTCCTGCTATTACAATTCCTTAGGTATCTACTTATGGATATTTTCAGGTTAGGTGGATATTTGCTCTGAACCAGTAAGACCTTTTCCATGTTTTTATGGGACACAGGAGGGCTGTATTTAATTCCAGCCCATTCACAGAGACCAAGTTCTTTGCCTGGTCACTTAATCTTAACCTTGAATAAATTTTCCCAGACATCTGAGTGAACATAAAGTTTGTGACCTTTCATAAGGAGACTCATGCACCTATGAAAATTATTCCCACTGGTTTTCAGTGAACTTTGCAGAAGGCAGGAACATTGTGAACTTTTAAAACAGGAGTCCTTGTCCTTTTACTCAGCTTGAGAGACAGCCAACACACCTGTGGATGCCGGAAAGCAATTACAAGAGTAATTATTTACATTTTAGCACCAAAATTATTAGCCCTACTGTGGAAATTCAATCTAGTTAAAAATTGGCTTCTTTTCATGCCAAGATTGAATTGCTCTGTCTTTCCTTGAGCCCTAACCAACCAGCAGCATGGTTAGGAAAGGTTACTCAGCAGGGTACAGAGCAGTTTTATTCAAGTGCGTATAATGAGAGGGTATGAGAGAAATGGTTGAGTCAGACACAGCTTGGCGTTTGTCGCTGCCTCTGTGGGATTAAGCAAGTGACCTTATGATGAAAGCTCAGTATTAGAGGGTTATTTATGAAATCTGTTTGGTACTACAATAACAAAATGAACATTTAACTACTTGTCCATCTTTGCTCAACCGTGCACTTACACGTGATTATTCCCATTTCAGCTGTCAGCCTCTGCCTAAGTCATACTGTGGGTGTATCCACATGGATGGACTTCAGAGCCATGTCACAGCTTCTTGCCAGGCCTCTTTCTGGCTTAGTCTCCTTCTGCTTCTGGCTGGAGCACTTGGATGGATCCTGGTCCATTGCTGGCCAAGTCAAGGGCTATCAGACCCCATTATCAGCTCCTGTGGGACTGGGACTGTGGGCAAGGTTTGCACTGACTCATGCTCAGCTCCTGGCTGGGCTGTCTCCCTGGAGCAGCTGACCCATGTTGTCCCCAAGGTGAGACCACCCTGTCAGTACAATCAGTGGTAATGGGTAATGCAGGCATTTTCACAACAGGCCTACTTGAGTGCTCTTTGGGTGGATGTTGCAGTTGAATGAGTCTTCCATAGGATAATTATCATTGCCATGGCCCTCTGTGGTAGTTCCTATGCTAGAATGGTCCTAAATGGAAAAAGAACTTTATCCAGAAATTACCTCTTACATTCAAAGTTGTGGTTACTATATAACATATAAGCAAGAGGGATGTTCTTCTGTCTTAAAGATGAAGAGTGTGATGAATTCCTTGTTCCTTTCCTGTAGCTTACAATAGCCACCTTCAGTGCTAAAACTGCTCATCGTTCTCACAGCTTTACCTTTACTTTCAACTTTAATGCAGTAGATCTCTGCATAATCTGCAAAAAGATAGGCAAGGTTACAGCAACTCGAAGTTTCTTATCTTTATTTGTGATTGATCTGACTGCACATAATTGGCACAGCTTCCATGTATTAAGATCTGTAAATACAAAATGGGAAACATAGATTATGCCAACTTTATTTCTCCTCTGGTTACTTTGCTTTTTCCACTCCTCTCAGATTCTCAGTTTCACAATGTCTTGTTGAATTTATTGTGCTCTAGTATTCATCTTTCTATGTAAGAATCAAAGGGGCTACTTAGAGTTAAAGGAATTTAAAAGGTCAAAGATGTCTGAGAAATCCTGCAGGAAATCTACAGTTTCCAGTATCTTCCATGTAAGACTTCAATGCAATTTTCCATTGGGAATGATACTTCCTTTCCTCCTTCAGTCTACATTCTTCCATTCACCAAATATTAAGGCAGGTTTTAACTTTTCTTTTGAGCTCTTCAAGTGAAGATGACAAAGGGACTCAACTATAGAGTTTGATTCCTTTATTTTGCTGTTTCACTTGGCCAAGTAAAACATGAAAAGTAGACCTTACCTGTACCTACAGGCATTACTACCCTGCATCCTTTGGCTATTACAATGATAATGTTATTATCACTTAGCATTAACTGAGATGTTCTGTTTGAACTTTCAAGGTGCTACACCTGGCAGCCAATAATGTCCAAGGCATTTGTGAAAGATTACATGTATGTTATAAAGGGAGTCTATAAGAAACTGCAAATTATTCTATTCCAAACAGCTGCAGTACGATATTTTAGAACACCACCACTACAATCTACCGTGAAAAAATAAATTCTCAGAAAGTACTAAATGAATAAAGAAATCTGGTCTGCTTTTGTATCTGATCTTGCTGCAAGCAGGGGCCTGGACTAGAGACCTCCTGGAATCCTTCCTGATCCTATGGTGAATCCCTCCTAAATCCAAAACAAAGCACTGCGCAAGGCAGATCCTTAGTGGATCTTTACTTTTGGAGGCAGCCATTGCATCTTCCGAAAATTCAAACCTTATGTGAAACATTTATTCACTGTTAAACTTGGTCATTCATTTACTAATTCCCACATCTGTGAAGCAATCCAGCTGACAATTGTACAGAATACAAAGGAAAAGCAGAAAGAAAAGAGAAAGAAAGGAATTTTAAAATAAGCTAAATAATATTTTTATTACTTTCCATAACACCTAAAGACTCCTTACTGCCCAAATGACCCAGTATTTTTGACATCTGGGGAATTCTTTAGTACCCTTGTGCTTTTAAGAAAGAGACAAAGAGTTAGGGAAATGCACTTGTATTGCTTGACAGATTAACCTCATGTATTCTTAGAAAGAAAGGGCTGGTTGGCTTTTTGAACTGTGGATCATGAACTGCTTTTACCTTTCTGTGATTCAGCCTTGTCTTAACCCTTTAAGCCAGTCTCTACTGGAGTCTTCCCTAAAAGTGTCTATCTTAGGCTACCAAAAGGTTTCTTGTCTCTTCCTTTGGATATAAAGGGAAGAAATGGAGAGGAAGACAGTAGGTTAGAAAGCAGTCTAAGTGTCAAATTTTAAATTGTTGCTATGTCACATACTATCTCTGAGAAAAGGATGTAATAATCTAGAAAATGTGAGTTTGGCAAGATCCATGGATAATGAATATTTTATACAGTGAACACTGCTTTCAGTGCATAATTTAGATAGTTTGAAAGAAGTCTTGCATCTGTTGTGATATCGCCACCTCCAGAAAAACACCAGAATCCTTCATTCATAACACCCAATGGGCTCCTGCCTGGGATCATTATGGCTTTAAAAGAGATGAGAAAACTCCAGTGCAAAGAACAAAGGAGAAAGGAAGAAATATGATTCAGAAGCTTTCAGGCACAGACAAATGCACAACATGACAAGTTGAAAGCAACTCTCCTGTCTCACTTCATAACACTGATTTCCTCTGGAGGAAGTCCAGTAAAGAGCTTAGGAGGGCAGCTAAACAAAAACACAGTTGGGTAACTTTAAAAACTCACCAGGGACATCAAGTCCAAAAGAGTGAAGGCTTTTTGTTGTTCCCAACCATGGGAAACACTGAAAAGCGAAAATAAACCAAAAAACACTTCCCCAAAAAACACCAACAAAAACCGACAACAACAAAAACCCACCAAAAACTATATTTAGTTATTTTTCTTTAGTGATTTTGTTTAGCAAGTGGGAATGCAAACCTGTCTGCTAATACAATTAAGATTTCATTAGTCTAATAAAGACAGTTGATTCTTCTTAGGGGAATTTGCTAATTTGACTGACCATACAAGCAGCATGTTATGTGCTTGGCAGACACATTCACACAATCTGGGATTCCCCTCAAAATTCAGGGGAAGAGTGTATTTTTCATCAATGAGCAAGGATTAGCTTAGAGGCTGGTAACATTGCCAGCCCACCAGCACAGAGAGGTTAATATTGGTAGTTAATATATCTAACATGCAGCAACAATTCAACAGCCAGGGTAATCCCATATTGTGGAAGATGAATCTTGCTGTACAGGTTGAAAACAGGAATTACTTTCCTTTACAGAAGTGTAAGAAACCATACAGACTGTGGAAGGATGAACAGCAGCCCTGGGAGAGGAACACTACCTCTTGAAAAAATGTATAGAATCCCAGTTTGCAGCTTTGCAGTTATATTAAATTCTTAAGCAGGAGAATAAATATTAAAACACTTAAAAAAACAATCTATAGAAAGCTACTACTTTTTATTATACACTGTAGGGAGGATGCAGAGGTATCACCCAAGGACGCTGTTCCCCAAACACTTTTTCTCAAAATAAAGCTTTTAATGTTCACCTGCAAAATAAGGGCTCTGCTCACATGTTTCTCATGCCTCTAAGTAGGGAGTACTCTTTGGGCCATCAAAGAGGTTGACCATCACCCATTTTAACTCTCCAGTGTCATGCCACAGGGATCTGCCTCTTTCTTAAAGCTGTAGTATAACAAGAATGTAATAAACTTGTCTCAGCTCCACAAAAGACTGACATCATGTTTGAAGTTGCATTTACCAGTTCTTTTTTCCCCTGTTATACAGCCCTCTGGCAGTAAAGCAAGGCTTTCAATTTGTCTCCCTCCTGCCCAGCCCACAGAATAAACAAGGCCAGGCTGTGTCACTGGGCACCATTCTCCTTCCTCCTCTCCCCTAACCCAATAAAAACTCTGTTCATGAAGTCTCCTTATATCTCTGTGAGGTCTCAAGTGCAGAATGATGAAAAATAGTTAAAGATGCAATGGGGCCACTGCAGCATTTTGCATCTTCCTGCTGCCTCCCAAGGTAGTGACAAAGAAGTGCTGCACATTCCTGGCAATTCTGTGGGGTCATTTTCGAGTGGTGTGTAAAACCTTGTGAAGAATTTGGCTAAAATGTGTCCAGCTCAGACAACCATTCATTGTGTGCTCAGATCATCAATGTGTAGATTCTTGAGTACTCTTTCCTTGCCATTCAAATCTCATCCTGAACAGTTCCCAGGCAAGGTACAGTATTAGCATTGTTAACCACAAAATTCTGAGGTCAGATCATGAAACTTAAGAAAAACAGAGGTAATGAGAACAATGTTTCAAGCAATAGTGACACTGGAGACAAGAATTTTAAAAGCCCTAATCTCAGGCGAGGCAATCAGGCAATACCAGCTCTCCTGCAGCTCCTTTCCCTGTTCTTAAACTAGGAGTGAAAAAAAAATGTCATCAGCCATTTACTCTGGATGTTGTGATACTGCACTGGCCAAGCTCAGCTCTGGCAGCCCACATTTCAGAAACCTGAGAGTAGAAACACTGACTCATGAATCCTGCAGCTAAACTGGTGTTATACAAATATGACTGCACGGAGATGCAAGCTGAGCTCTGTATTTTTACCAAGACATAAGAATGTTTTGTACACTTGTTTGATATTTTCATATATGTTTCTTTGGACTGATTCCATGGCATTTTTTTCTAAAATATCTGTCTATAACAGTAGAAGAAAGGATTCATAATTTATACATCCCTGACTGAAGCACCATCTTTAAAGTAAATCTATCTGACTGAAAGCTGGAAGAATTATACGTTAGTTTACCGTTCTGAAATAGAACTCGTCTTTAAGTGTGCCTTATCCTTACTTTGAATTCTTTTGCAAGCATGGACCTTGGACAGTAGAAACTTGGGTACTGCTTCATAGTGCATCCATGAATTCTGGAGAAAGGGAAAAAGAACTTTTTTCTTTTTTTTGAGATAAAAGAATTCGGCTTTAACTTCCATTGTTTATGTTTCCTATAATCCCCTCTGGAGAGTTTAGCCCAATTCTATTTGGCAAAACACGAGTCTATTGCTGGAGATGTAACAGAGAAGGATGCTGGAGGTAGGGTTCATCTGATTATCACCCCATAAAAATTTCCAGGCTGACCCCTCTGCTGTGTGCTGGGACAAAGGGTCAGTCATCCCCTGCCAGGCCTGAGTGCCACCACAACAGTGACTTGCAACCCCAAGGATGCAAGGGAGGGGAGAAGTCCCAGTGTAATACAAGTACACATGTACTCAGCTTCATAGGGACGCTGAGATGCCCCTAGGGAGCACTTCATAGCTCTCTTTTTACAAAAAAAACTAAGCTGGAGCTCCAAAAGCTTTGAAAGCTGCAAAATACATTTTAAAATTTGCTGGGAAAACAAAACAAACAAACAACCAAAAAAAAAACAAACCAAAAACCAAAAAACCCCAGAAAAACTCTTAAGTCAAAATAACGAATGAATCATTAAAAAGTACTGTGTCTGAAAAACTTGTGAGCTTCTGCACATTTTGTGAAGGTGATACTTTATAGTGCATGTCCCTCACACTTGTGACACTCAGACAGTAAGATTTCACTGCATCAGTGGAAGAACAGTACCCCAAAAGGCAGCACAGTCATAGCTGCTCCCATACTACAGGTAGAAGCCACCAAGGCCAGGACATTCCCATCTAGCTTTCTACACTTTTGTCTGCCCCAAAATCAGAGTTTTCACTAGAGGTGGCTGCAGATTTCTCCTATAGTCAAGAGAGAGGGTGAGGCATCTTTGAGGGACTGACTGCTGCTTGCTGGCAGCATTTATTTTAGATTTTTGCCACCAGTCTGCAGAGTGTCTGCTGTTGGACAGTGTGACTGGGAGAGGAGCAGGAGGAGATGCTGAGGCTGGTCATGGCCATGGGGCCCCTCAGCTGTCACTCCACTGCAGAGAGAGACAATGCAGCACTGTAAATATTTCACTGAGCTTGTTCACACCCCAGAATGTCTGAAGGCATTTCCAAGATGGTTAAATCTATCTGGCTTACTGTCTTTTATTTCTTTCATGGAGCTAATTGTTAGTCCAGAACCAGCACCAGCAATTCAAACACCACCAAAACAGATTTGCCATCCACAGTATGACCTCTTGTATTGATATCTTTCCTTGTAGTCAGGAGTTTAACAAAGCTCAGAAAAGAGATAAACACTGTTTCTTGTAGTATTTTCTCTGTTCATTCCCATTCCTAATAATAATATATATACAGAAAGCTACAGGCTTGACTACAATACTTGTAGATGCTTCCTCCACACAGAATGAGAGTTTTAAAAACAGAATCTAAGAGGTTAAAATGAGCTTCTGAAAAATATTTTGGAAATATTGAACATAAAAGAGGGAAGAATTCAGCTAAAATGCTGCTTCATTGAAAGGATGCTCTTTCCTCAGATTTATTCCTTTTTTTCTTCAAACAGCCCAGGATGAGATGGAGCTGAATTTTGTTGAAAAAAAAAAATCTGTAAAGCTGTGTGTTTTGTGCCAGTGACATATTGCATAGAAGAAATATTTTTAAATTAACACTTTAAAGCTGAATTTCACAACATACCTGTAGGTATTTGTGCTGCATGAGTAACAGTGAAAAAGACTAACAGGTTGTTATAGCAACCAGCATTAAGCAATGACTTCATGAGAGGAGTGGAGTGACATCAGAAAAGCACCTTGAAAGCAGCTGCTTTGCTCTGAAGCTCTGCTCAGGTTTAACTCTAGCCTGGAACTGAGTACCACACAGCCACTCAGTCTGCTCACCTTGGTGGGGAGGAGAATAAAAAAAAGTATGCCTCAGGGGTTGACATAAGGATAGTTTAATAATTGAAACATAATAAAATATACTATTACTAGTATTAATAATAACAATAATAGTTGTAATGAAAAGAAAAGAGAGAGAAATAAAAAACCCCAAGAGACAAGTGGTACATGCTGGAATTGTTCACTGCCCACTGAGTGATGGGGGTGACTCCCCAGGGTGACACCCCAGGCACCTTCCCCTGTTTGTCCACTGAACACAATGCTCTTTGGCATGGAACATCCCTTTGGCCACTTTGGTCAGCAGGGTCCTGGCCACACTTCTGTGGCTTCCTGGGCACCTCCTCACTGGCACAGCATGACCCAGAGAAGTCCTTGGCTTATTGTTAGCACTCAACAGCTAAAACCTCAGTGTGCTATCAACGTTAGCCACAGCACTGTGCCAGGAAGAAAATGAACTTGGTCCCAGTTGAAACCAGCACTGACTCATTTTACAAGACAGATGGAATCAATTTCTTTTCTCCCAATCCTCTGAAGCTTGAAGGAGCTGTGAGTGCAGAGGAACCTAAGCTTGTGTCTCATGCTCAGTGCAGGGATGAACACGAGCAGCTGGATGAGCAAGACATGAGCCCCGTGTGTTTGGAGGATGCTCTCTTGTCTATCTCATAGCTCACTGAGCTCTTCTAAGGACATTTTTCCCCCAAAACTTTGCTTCCCGTCACTCCTCCAACTTTTCCCTTCAGACCATCTCCTTGACCCAAAGTTTCTGTGTCCCTCAAGCTTCTGTGCAGAGGGTTTCTGCCTTCTTGGCATGTGATTACACAAAGCCTTGAAGCACCCAAGGAAAAGGAGGCCTACAAAAGGCAGAAAATAACGGCTTGGGCTGGAGTTGGGATGGCTGTGGTGCTGTTGGAAGAAGTAGCTGATATTCTGAGTGTTATCTGAGGAGCCACTGATCATTTGCATGCTCATGATGGTTTCTTCAGAAGCAGATGCTATTCACTTTCAGGTCCCTTCTGTTCCTGTTACCTGAGAGGCTCAAGAGTTATTGGGATAAGGGTTTTTTTGATATTAACAGTTTTTTTCATCCAGTCTTCTGTGCCTTGTTTTACCCTACAGGCTTAAATAGACACAGGATGGTGGCTTTTGTCCCTGTTAATTCTCACTAGTAGTGGGTTGGATGAGACCACTTACCATGTATCTTTTTCCCAAAAGAGAGGGAACTAAGGATTCAAGGATTTGATAGGTGGATATAGAAGAAGACTATCTCCAGTTTTCCTCTTGCCTGGTCTCTTCAGCTCCCTTATCTAACCCACAGTATTCTATCATCTCAACAGTTTAAATTTCTCTGTGGTTTCAGTACATCTTTTTGCTCACCTTCCTGCTCACAGTGAAAAAGAAAGTAAACAAGAGCTTGGTGCTTTAGATGATAGGGAAACAGGTGTAAGAAAGGTAGATTCTAGTGAAAAATAATAAAGCTGTTTTAGACACTGATATATTACTTAAGAAAGCCAAAGAAAATTTCTACAATAGCAATTTCCTTCACTGAAGAACACGATTTATAGAAATGAGGCTACTAGTGTAACTACAGGATGTTTTTCCAGAAAGGCACCTTCCAGGCATTGATACAGCATTGCATTTCTGAGATGTAATCTGCTGGACCCAGGTGATCAGGAGATCACACAGATGCTGATTGGGTGCATGAGACAAATGGGACTAAAGAGTAAGAGGCTGTAAAACATCACTCCAAGTACAGTGAGACAGAGACATGGCAGAGGGGGTCAGTAAGGGGGACCAGATAACTTAGTCTCATGTCTGATGCATGAAACTTGGTAGATCTGCAAATTCATTGCTGAGGACAAGCACTAATTGCACTCCAGGAGCAGACAGCATCAGCCACTGCTTGGGTGCTGCAACATCTTCTAGGGATGTGCATCAGGCCTCTCTGGTTTTGTGCTTGGCTGGAAAGATTCAACTCATTGCAGGGTGTCTGCTCCTGATGCAATGAAAGATCACCAGAGGCTTTTGGATTAGCTTCTTTTTGGAACTGAGAATAGAATCCAGTCCTCCAGGCTCTTTTCTAGAAAAAATATGACCTTTCAGTCAAGATGCTAAACATGAACAAGCAAGTGCTCCAAGTGTTAATATTTAGAACGGTAACCAAAATCGCCACAAACACTCCACATATCAAAGATACTGCATGAGTCACTAATAAATGCTGTAAAGAGCTCTTTAGCTGTGACAGGATCGGAAAGTTACATCCCACCACGTTGTGTACACAGTCATTTCTTAATGACTCAGCCTGCTCTGACTTTAGAGAACCATGGAATTGAATCTCAGTTTTTGGCCTAGCAATGGCTAATGAACTGCAGCAGAGAAGACAGATGCAACTAACTATTATCTGGACATATGAGAAAAAGAGGAAGAATAGAGGTATCTTAAAAAGATAGACAGGAAAAAAGACTCATTAGCATGCCAAGGCATTTAGCTTAATTGTCCATGTAACAGAACTCTGTATAAAGAAAAAAAAATCTAGTCTGGTTTCCCTTCTCCTTATATCTTCGAATGAACTAGCCAGAGGAAGAAGAGAAATGCTGTGTCCTTGGACACCCCCTTTTTCTATAGATACTATATAACTGCCCAGAGAAATGTGAACAGTAAATGTCCCACATATTTGTTGTAAAAAGTGAAAATCCCAAATCCAATAGCAGTCATAAGAGTATGAAAGCAATCCAGGAAAAGGTAGCATTAGCCTTCAGTGCTTCAAGTCTTGCCTTAATATCTGAAGACAGAAGACAAAACTGATCATTGATTTCGAAGTTTGCTTCAGGGCTTGCACTTCTGTCCTTGGTAGGACACAGTAGCTCAAAAGCATAAAAGTAGCTTTCCAATGGAATTCCTCTCTAAATCTGCATTCAGATTGTTCAATTCCAGTTAGTTTCCTGATCCTGAGGGGCTTTTTCCTCTCATCTGCCTCAAATAAAGCTCTCCTACCAGTCAGTGTGGTCACATCTTTGAAGCTGTGCAGTGTCCTTGCCCTCCTTTCTCCCTGCTCTGAGGCAGGGATGATTTCTGGTTCTGCATAAAGATGTATGAAATGAGAGCTCTTCATCTCACCAACATAAGAAAGGATTTCAGCCTCACACACAGAGTGCTGCACAGAAGAGGGAAGCAAAATGCTTCAGGAGTTACAAGACTTCAAAATTCAAGCATACATTCAAAGTAAGAGACAACATATGTATATATGGTATCTGAATGTATACATACACGCATATAGGATATATAGATAGATAAATACATATATGAAGGAAATATTTAAAACAAGAGTGTACTCATACCAAGCACTCTATAAAGAAAGGACCATAATCCTGGAAAAGATTCAATCTAATCTTCCACAAATTTGAATGTCACTACAATTTTCATTAAGATGTTAAACTATCTGTTTCTGATGCCAGGACAGGGAACAAACCCACACCTTTTCCTAATACACTCACTATGAGAAATTGAAACTAATTAATAAATGTATATGCCTATTATAAACTGAGTTTTATCTCAACAAATTGTAGCCATATAATTGGACATCTATCTGCATCAGGCAGCCAGTTTGGGGTTTGTCTTTCTCATCTCTCTCCACGTTACCTCAGTGCATGTAGGTTGTCCCCAGAGTCCAGCCTGGGAGCACCCCACATGTCCTGGGTATACATAACAAAATTCATAAGCAGTACCAGAAGGTGCCTCTAAATACAGTGGTATCAGATAAGACAAGGCCAAGTATATTTTAATTGCCCTAGTGAGAGATGTGAGTTGAACATTACTTTAAATTTCATTGTGGGGTTTTTATGAAGGAAGCTCAGTAACCAAAGAATGCAAAAAAATGGTTGAAATTCAGAAGAAGAAATTAATGATGTAATGTCTCTGGGAAAGGGAGGATCCTTGTTGATGTTGTATGTGACCTGGCCAGCCATGGGACAGGTGTGAGACCTGGCCCTGACCTGTACATCCAAACCAAGCCAAAACCAGACTGTTGTGGATCCCACCTGCTGCAGCACAAATCACTGATCAGGCTGTGGGCACCCCGTGTGGGATCCACCCACCAGACCCACAGGGTGTGATTGCAGGAGAGCCTGGACCTGTACTGAGATCTGCATGTCACTGGCCTGATACAGTGCAGGTAAATGCAGACAGCCTCAGAAAAGCCTTTCAAATGCTTTAGAGACACAGACAGAGATGGCTGGATGCTGGCAGAACTTCAGTTTGGGGAAGATTAATTCACTTGATTGCAGATCTGAGCACGTTTACCTGTAAATCTGCCTTCAGTGAGTCATGTACATATTTTCCTCCATGAAAAGGAAATCTCATCTTCTTCTGATTGCATCCATGAGACACTTTGGTTTTCAATGCTTCTACTAAGGGTTCCTTCAGTTTCCCATTATCTTCTTCCCTGGCCTTACCTCATGCATTGTTTCCCAGCTGCTCACTGTCCCGACATCCTCCTGACCTTCCAAACTCTTGCTTATCTCATATTTTCCAGATCTGTCATTGTCCTTTTCTGATTTTCCTTATCTTCCTCCCACACCTCACATTCTCATCTGCAGTCTTCTGCACAGGATTTTACATTTTTTTTAGCAACAGCTGCTGGCAAACAGCAGTGGCTGCCATTATCAATGGTAACCATTTGCCCATATAAATAGTCAGAAGGAATAATACCAGGCCTATCCAATTTTTTGGATTATATAGATTTTACAACTGCTCTAGACCAGGGGAACTGTACCCTAACACAGCCAATGGTTTTTCCTGCAATGGCTCTTCCACAGCCCAAGACAAAATGCACTACCACAGAGACTTGACCATGAGAATGTCCTTCAATTGACATCCAAAATGCTAAAGAACTAAATTCATATGTGGAACCCCAAACAGATGCTATTGTGGTTCACAATATCTTTTTTATCACCAATTAACTCCACAACAAATTTCCTCTTGATTAGCTTTCTGTCTAAACACACCAAATCTGTGACCACTAATTTCACATAGTTATAATTTTATTGTACTTGTCAAGTAAAATTGAAGTTGCACAAATTTCCTTGCCATTGGGCATGTAGAGTTCAGTTATTAAAATGTACTTTCAAGTTGGGAAAATGTTGTCAGCAGTAAGTCTGTGGCTTTGTACATTGGCAAATATAAATCAAAAGAGTATCCTTGAAAAAAATTAATTGGATTCTGAAATGAGAAATGAAGATGCAATTTTGAAAAATCTACAACAGTAATCTGAGAAAAGAGAGATAGAGTGCTCCAAGAGAATCCTTGAAAATTATAAAATATATTAAAAAGCCCATTTTTGCTTCTTTAATATCTTCATGTAAAAGCTTCTGGCTCTAATTAAAATCTTCATATCACTCAACTAACATCCACTACTAAAATTGATAACAAACTTAAATCACAGGACTGGTCTTTAGCAAATGAAGAATTCTGGTCTTGGAAATAATTAAATCTTAATCAATTAAGGTCTTATCTGATTATAAACCTGTGATCTTTCTGTCACATTCCAATCACAATATACTTCTTGATTGTCCTAGAACAAGACTCCAAACACTGCTCTTAGGCCAAAATGAGAACAATTTTTCAGACATAGCTTTAATTGGATTAAGGGCACTGTCAAGCTTGGCTTCTCATAACCCCTTGTTTTGGCTTAAGCCTACTGCTAACACCATGAAAAGTCTGTTTTTTCCTAAAGGTAAGACTCCCTCCAGTGTTTGATCTTGCAGAGGGGTGCAAATGGACTGTGGTCCTGCAGATTTCAGCAAGCAGATGGAAAGCAAAGGTCTCAAAGGATCCAGGCAAAAGCATGTGGCACACTAAGCAGGACAGAAGTGTACTCCTGTGAAGGGACCAACGACTGTCAGGTTGACAGGATGCAGAGAGAACTGAACACCAGCTTTGAGTAAGAGTGATATGTTAATGGAAGTAAAGTGAATGCTGGCATGTGCCTTAGTAGAGAAAGCACATCCTGTGAAACAGTTCTGATCAAATAAAAGCTAAATGCTAAACATAAGGTGCCTAAATTTTATCACCAAAATGTAGCTGGACCTCCCTCTGTTTTGCTTAGTTAACTGGTCTTCATCAAACCAGAAAAACAGGTCACACTTATTCACATGGCCAAATACAGTCAGTTTCTAATATTAAATAATGAAATTTAAGATTTAGGACAATCTAGTTAATGGCAACAAAAACATCAGAGGTAACAGAACCTAATCTGAGTTTCCCATAACCTGATATGGTTCACACAGCTCAGTGAGTAAAGGATATAATTTAGTTGTTTGCCTCTATTATTTCTTAAATTACCTTCTTATTTCTTTCATTAGTTCTTCCACATACCAATCTAAAACATATTTTTGATGCAATACTTCTCATATTTTTAGTGTCATTTCTCTATAAAACTAGCCAGTAATTATGAATTATTAAAAATTTTTCCTATGAGTTAGCAACAGTGCTAGAGCAGGAATCTCATTAAAAAGAATGACCTGCTGAAAAATTACATTGAGACCAGAGATTTCATTAGTAAAAAGCATCAAATAAAGCACCCAATTCTCCAAAGTTCTCATAATTTCAAATGTCCTTTTATTAAAGTATTCTGGGGGCAATTTTAAAAATAATTTCTGTTATTGATCAGGGAAAGCAACCACCTGACTTCCTTGTTGCAGTCTTCTCCCAAATGCAACAAAGAGCTGAAAAGAAAGAAAATTTTGGGGGCTCCAGCCAGGTCCCCACTGTGCAGCCAAGTGTGGCTGGTGCAGAGAGCAGAAACTGAGTGAGGCAGGGAAAACTCAATCAATGTAGCCATGGCTCTCAAACCCTGGCTCAGCATTCCCCCCTCTCTGTTAGATCAATGTAGCTAATGGCCAAAAGGGGGGCAAAAAGAATCAGTGTTGTAGAAAGTGAAAAACTCACCACTTCTGAACTGTGGCAGCAGTAGGTACACGGACAAAACTTCTTCATGTCCAGTGAGGGGGGGGGCTCTCACACTCTTTACAAAGTCCTTCTTAAAGTACTGTTCTCTTTATGAATTTCGATGTAGCTATGGAGTGCAGGACAGAGCTGCCAGGATTGCAGGAGACACAAGCTCTGAGATGATACAAGCTGTGGTTTATGTGGTAACACTCTCCTCTTACATTTGATGCAGGATGACAAGGATCACCCTATGACTGGATTCCTCTGGGCAGATCAAGAGGTTTGCAGAGTGTGGGCTTCATTTCCTTGACATGCTTTTCCCCATCTGGGTTGGATAGTAGAGGTCCAGCCTCGAGATTCCTGCATGTTCCTCTGCTTCCCTCCTAGAGCATCTCACCAGCATTTGGATATCATTCAGTGTGTTCACTGCCCTGTCCATCAATGCTGGCAGTCACACTTCTTGGTGCTAACAGCCCAACAGGTCCTTCCCTCCACTCTGCTTTCCTGAATCTGTCTTCACACAGACCTGCCAGTGATCCTGTGCTGCAGAAACAGACACAGGTTGCTGCACCCATCAATGACACGACTGCACTCCTTTTCATTCCATGGCAAAAAATCTATCAATATTAATTCTCGGCTGTGAGCCCCTGCAGCTCCAGGCTCCATCACAGCTGTGTGGTGCTGCTGGGTGGGCTCCTGCCCATGGGCTGCTGCTGCCTGCCAAGCTGAGCTGAGCCCTCTGAGCCCAGCACTGCCAGCACCCACACCCACGGCAGAGAGCAGCCCCCACCAACAGCAACAGTGCTTGGGGGCTTGGTACAGCCACTTGAAGCATCATAACAGAAAAAACTATGGGTGAGAGGAAGGGGAAAATAGCCAAATAATTTCCTGTTGTGTAATTACAATAAAAATAGCTAATCCTGACTAAAGTTATTGCTTCATTCTTGTATCCATGGCAACAGAAATGGAGACTGGTAGACTGGCTGCAGATGAACACAGCGTTCTCCATCCTACCAGCCAGCTCAGCCTGCCCAGTGCTTTAGCAGGCAGGTGAGGAAGGGCTGGGCTCTGCCCTGGGGGAGAGGGACCAGTGGCAGGGAAATACAGCTCCATGACAGCCAGCTCTGCGTAAGCCCACTACACTTCCAGAGCATCCTGCTCTGCTCCCTGGGCCTTTTCCAAAGGCAGGCATAGGGAATCATGGAGAAATGCATGGTGCACAGTGTTCTTCAGTTCAAGTGAAGGCAGTGTGCCTGAGTTCTCAGTCAGGAATCATCACAAATCAAATGACAGCGACCAGCTGAAGTGGGCCAACACTTCTCCATGTGCAGCAACAGATTTCAATGCTTGCCTTAGGGGCTAACTGAATTCAGCTGGGGCAGTTTGCATTCTGACCTAAAAAGGGGCTTGGTGTATTGCTGATAATCTGTGAATTGTCTATTGACATTGATATGTTTGTGCTTCCTCTGTGAAACTTTATAAAAGTCACTGAGTACCAGTGAGCAGCAGTATCCTCATTTTGGACATTATCCCATTTCATCCCCAGTGAGTCTGTTGAAATTACGTTGATAAGCCCATCAATATTGTCTGGAAAATAGTAATTACCACACAGGTACTGAAGCATACTTGCAATTCCCAATTGGAAAATACCCCTTATTTCAAGTTTTCTTGTCCTAGCTAATGTTTCTTTTAAAAGTTTAAGTGCAAGAGATCAGGACTTGAATAGAAACTTCAAATGTCACATCCAGGTGAACAGAGGCCACAAGTGTATCCCAGTCACATCTGTGTTTATTTGCATGTTCTCATCTCCTGCTTATAATTAATTGCTGGTCATGAAATTACTCCTCATGAAATGGATATTAAATTTGATTATAGTAATCAGTTTTAATTTGATATTAATATTCCTTTAAGTACAGTGAATTGCACTGCCTTTTTAATGGAAAATCATATAATACAAAATCTTCTGTGTTCCACTGATGACATAGCACCAGAAACACATAAAGTTCTTGCAACTTTATGTACGAAGAAGCAGCTTTTGTAATCAAAGTACTGGGAATAACAAAAAAATCTTTGTAACATAATATCATAAGCATTGCAACAATTGTGAACACTGAGCTGCTGGGAAAAACACTTTACTATGTTTTTCAGGTCACAGGAAGATGGATGGATAGCTTCCTTCGAAGAGGTAACCATATACAGAGCAAAGGATCACTTCTTGGAGAAAAATAGCTGCACAAAGTAGGACATAACAATCTATGTTATAGTGTTATGTAATACTGTTAATATTTTTTCTGTTTCTGAGTTGTTGTAATTTTGGGGTTTTTTTCCTCAAGGGCAATACTTGACTGAGATGCCATCTTTAGTGGATGGCATTTCTAAAGGGATTTTTATTCATTACAAAAAAAACAAAGTGGGGGATAAAAGGATTTTAATAACTCTTTACTCAGGTGAAAGTCATAGAAAATGGCCAAAGGAATTAAGTCTCTTTTTGATGCTTTAGTTCAACTAGCTTTCTGTAACATGGCTTTTGTAGGCAGCAGAGAACCATTCTATAAAGGAGAGTCAGCCTTCTGCTGCTGTCCTGATACATGCAAATGTGAATTAAAGCTTTTTTCCCTAAATATCCTCTAGGCACATAGTGAATAACTCATTCCACACTCAGAACACTGTCTAGTTGGAGGGTGGCTGGCATGGCTTGGCTTGCAGCTGTGCAGCTGACTCTGCTATCCCCAGCACCCACACTGCATCCAGGGACAGGTCCTGCTCAGCCACCCTCTGGCAGCAGTCCTGCCCTACAGCCTTATCAGGGATGGGCCAGCAATCCCACAGGATGGACAAACATGTGCCAGCACTGCCCTGTCCTCATCTTGTTTAGTTTACTGGTAGGGAAATAACTTCTATGGCTCAGAGGCAGCTTAGTTTCTCCCAGCAGCTGCTCATCTGAAGGTTAACAGAAAACTTTCCCTGTCACACTGATGCTCAGAGTTAATCCATCAGGCACTATTTGCAGTTGATCTGAATTACTGGTGTAACTGAGAGAGGTAGTGATGGAAGCAAAAGGGAAAGACTGCTGGCTGGTCCCCACTCAAAAAAAAATAATTTGCTTCTGGATCCCAAGGACGTTTACATGAAAAATCTCCTGTTTTTCTCAATATCTGTTACATTTGTCAACAGCAGCCTGTACTCCTTTAAAGCCCTTTGCAAACCCTATTGCTGTGTTTCTTTCACCTAAAGTTCCTGCAGTCTCTACCTATCCTTCATTGCCACCCTCTCAAGCATTTTTAGCCACAGTGGTTGTGTCCTTTGCCAGTGATTCTTCTCTGCTTTTCTTCTGCCAAAACCAGCCACATTCACCTGAGTAAATTGAACAATGTTAGGAAGGCCACCTTGGTAGCAGGGTCACAGCTACATCATCCCAAGCAATTCTATGAAATGTTCTTGGGTTGGCACAGAAGGATCTTCTGGTTTTACTTTCAGCATGTGATTTCAGAGCAGCTTCTGTTTCAGTGCAGAGCCTATTTTGAAGCAGAAAGCACGACATGACTGATGTGGCCAAGCCATGCTATTGCACTCCCCTGCTCTAAGACTGGCTCTCCTCCTCTCCAGACACAGGGCTAGTTTGTGCCAGGGTGGCACAGAGAGCTGGTCCTGGCACATTTAGTGTCTCAGACACAAGCTAAAAAGCAGATGTAGCAAATGGGACCTCAGTGTGATGGTAGTTGAGGTATTTAATTCTTGCTGCAAAATTTTAGGGCCTCAGTTATTGGCAATCTATTCCCTTAATGTGCTTATTCACTGTTTGGACTCAGTGATGAAAGCCCTCTATTCCTTTACAATGGAAGGGAAATGTTTTCTTGTGAACACTGGAAA
Source organism: Thryothorus ludovicianus (assembly GCA_013397245.1). NCBI lineage: Eukaryota > Metazoa > Chordata > Aves > Passeriformes > Certhiidae > Thryothorus > Thryothorus ludovicianus. The sequence continues at coordinate 1,206,570 of VZTB01003475.1, forward strand.
TGCTGTGGGTACAAGGGAGGAGCAAGCTGAATTTGTGACCCGGGGGTGAGAAGGGTGATGCTGAGAGTGACAAGCTGTTGGGGAAGAAGAAGCTTCACCATTTGGACAGTGGCTGCACTGTGCCATAGCTGGTCCCACTCTGTGTCCTACAAGGCCACAGCCATGCTGATGGAAACAACTGGCACCAGACCACTAGGAGCTCTCCAGTGAGTGTGGCAGCTGTCCTGTCACCAGCTCCAGCACAGCACATATTGTGAACAATAGCTGAGGGAAATTACTGGGGTTTTCTAACGGAAAGAATGGTGGAGGTAATAAATATTTTCTCATTATTTCGAATATTTCCTTTGACATTTTTCAGTTTTTCTTTCAAAACAAGACTCAGAAAAAGTATTGATCAGATGCAGTTTCTGAAATTTTCTCCTATGTGTTCTCTTTAACAAATGCTTTTATCCTTATTTTTCCCTGAATAAAACAAAACATATTGCTACTGATAAAAAGTGTCATTAGTGTTGTTCTGCCTGCTACAGTAGCAAAGGAGTGTGATTTAGTATGGGATGCAGGAGGGCTATGTGTGCACAGCCCTGTGAGAGGATTGCACACAGTTTAATCTTGCTTTTTGAAGATGAATCCTTTCCTGTGCAGCCCAGCTGGGCCATCATGTGAGAGCAAGGGCAATTCTCCTGTAAGACACTGTGGGACTGTGGGGATTAATGGTCCCAGGCAGCTCGTGAAGCACCCACTGTTTGTACACAGTGGGACTCTGCCAAGCCACGTTCACAAGGATGGTACATTTTCAGAAACTTCTTGCTTAAAACCATTCAATTTCTTTTCATCTTTGGAGCCTGACTTAGGCTTGCTTGTGTTAAAACTCTTTCCACCCAGCATAACACTGGCAGAGATAACTGGGCACATTAGGAAGCAAAGCTGTGGGTCGTGTCAGAGACCAAGAGTCACAATTGTAAGCAAAATTAGTAAAAAATTCAGACGCAGCAACAACATGGCAATACAGATCTGGCAATTCACACTTTTATCTAAAGCCCTAGCATCTGATTGATCTCACAGATTCAGAAAGACTTATGACTTTCAGACAAGACATTTTTACATTATTAATGGACTGCCTCCAGGATTCCCTGTTTGGGGTTGGGAAAGGGGAGAGCAATGTTGTGATTGCTTTTAAAAAGATCCCACATACCTCCTGAGGGAAATAAAATTGCATTATTAGTTCCTAAAAGAAATATGTTATCAAATAGATTTTTTAAAGTTTTCCAGGTTTCTGTAAAATGGTTTGTAATGTCAAATCTAAATAAACATTAATTTCCTGGGGATGTTTTTGTTAGGGTACAACTTTTTTTATTTTGTACAGGTTATAAGAGTAGCTATCCCTACCCACAAAACCATTTTTGCTGTAGCTGAACAAATTACTGCAATGCATAATTTATGTTTCATATTTATTTATTTCCATTTGTGAATCATCTAGCTATATTTTTTAAGTTAGCTCTTTGCATTGTTTTAGCATTTTAAAATTATTGTATTTCCCCTTGCAGCTGACTGAGTGGTTGCTCAGGGTTATAAGTAGATATGTGAATTCAGTAAGCAACTAAGTCACCCAACATCTCTTCTAGTTCCAGACTAGGAAATCTCACTTTCAGTAGGACCTTAACCTACATAAATCATGTTTGGTACCCTCAAGGTGATCCAGCCAGAGATGAAGAAGTGTGACAAGTTAGGGATGCTTTTAAATAGTTCCCTTTCCCATTTACTTGATGTATTTTTCAGCACAGCAGAGTCAGCAAAGCATTCCATTGAAAATAATGGAGATGCAGGAGACTCCAACACACCAATTTCAGTTTCAGAAAGCAGCAGTGGCCCCTCTCTATCCAGATCCCCTTGGCTTTACTGTGCCATCACCCTTACTCTGAGGATGGTGGATGGGACATTGGGTGCTCTATGGACACAAGGTTTACAAGTCTAAGGCTGTAAACCCTAAGGAGCTTATTATTAACCCAGAAAAATGAAAAGCCCCAAGGAAATACACAAAGAGAGACAGAAGCACAACAGGATGAGGGATTCAGTCAAAGATGTGGTGAGCTGGAAGCAGAGGTTAATAGAGGGTCTGGGTCTCATGCATGCTATCCTTGGGGATCATGTCTTATTCCCTTTATGGACTGAAAGCCCTCAGTTGTGCCACATCAAGTTATTTTTCCAGTAGAAAGACTGGAAATGACCCATATGGAATCAGTGGTATGGGTGGGACAGTAATATACCTCATAACCACCACCTACAGAAACAGGTACATCTCAAGAGCCTTCTCAGGATCATCACATCCCTGCAATTTCTGTGTATGCCTTCAGATGCGTTTTATCAGTTCCTCTCCTGGGCCATTTTTTCTGACTTGACTGAGACCTTAGATCATATCTGCTACTTGAAATAAACCTAACCAAAAATACATTTGAGATGGCTGTCAAGACAGTTTCTCAAAAAATATGAGCTCTCTGAAACTTCTTCCCTATTAAATAATTTTCTCTAACAAAAAAAAAAATAAAAAAGGACAGGTTTCAAATAGTAATTGTAAACTTCCACCTAGGAACAGGCAGATTTAATGCTGTATTGCTGCAGCTATTCAGACAGCTCAGAGCCATGGGATAAGATATAGGAAGAGCTTTGTTGTGTCTGAGGGTGCAGGACTGAGTGATGTGTAGCTCTGTTTCTATGATGGCTCTCACTGCAGCGAGCTGGGGGTGGGCTGGTGTGTCTCTGTGTCTCCTCTTGCAGTCATTTCCTCAGCCAGTGCTTGTTCCATGTCCTCAGTTTTTCCAGGGGATCAGAGATGACATGCTGAACAATTTGTCGAGGTCTCCACTGGGGCTCTCTCTTTGTAATCTCCTCTTTGCTCTTTCAAACCCTGGGAATCATTCCAAACCCAAGGGACCATCAACCAATGCTGTGGAGTCTCCTTTTAATCACAGCTTCAGAAAATAAGCCTTTGTTAATACTCTTCTCTACAGAAATGATAAATCCTTGTAAATCCTTTTCCAGTCCTGCACACCCATCAGCAGTGTCTGTACTGGCCTGCCCTAACTCTTGGCTGAGCATTTTCCTTCAGTTTCCTCCTCCTTCCCCACTGGCTTTAGTTGTACTTGCAGAAGGACCCTTGTCCCAGCCCAGACCCACACCTTGCCCTGGGCCTGGGGAAGGAGCTGTGCACAGGCTACTCCAGCCCTGCAGTCAGATGCTGCCTCAGGAAACATCCAAAGAGAAATGGGAGATGCTTCCCCAGCCCTCGTGGGCAGCTAAAAAATGGAAAGTTTGCTACAATCTCTAGATATCAGCTTCTACTGGGAGCAAATTGGGAGCTTGGAGCTTAGAATACATCACCAGATGCTTCCACAGAAAAGTGTAAATTTACATGGTTTAGTCGTACAAGGAATCCCTGCCCTAATATCTGTAACTTCATCCAGAGACATAACCATCTTCTTCTGCCATAGCTGCAAAATAAAGAGCATTCAGTAAAGAAGTGACAGCCTTAGAGACCTTCTGAAGGAGGGCATAATACCCCCAAAATTGTAACTTCAAAGCTGCTAAAGCAGGAGGCAGTCCCTGGAGCTGCTCCTTCCAGACAGACCACCCAGAAGGACAGCTACAGGCCATACTGTGCCCACAGGAAGGTCTCCAGGATCTGAGATTGAAGGATTGAAATAACAGCACCAGATTTTAACAGCCTACAGATGCTTTGAAACATGGTAAGTCATATCCCAGTAAATTATGAGGGACATTGCAAAGCAAGCCTGATTCCATGGGACCCAGTGGGGCTATGCCAGTGAAATCCCAAAATACCTATCAAAGAGTTTGACTAAAGTATGACTTTCTGCAGTTTCTGGCTGATGTGCCTCTTCAGGCTTTTAGAAAGACAGTGACATTCCATCCAAAGGTTCAAGGCAGAATTTAAAATATCACCAACTATTCAATATATAAGAATAAGCATTTAACAGATGCTGATGGATAGTACTGTACACATCAATTATTGTTTTAATAGCATCCATTCATCCTCAGCAGTCCCAGTAGAAAAGCAGGAATGTACTCTTTAGTGCTGATCATAATTGTACCAGGCATAGAAAGTGACAGGACTGCTGTGAGCCTGTACTGGTAGAGGACACCTTTAATTATCACAGTGGGAGGAGGAATGATTTGCCTTGTCACAAAACCAAACCTCAACACTTGTTAACTGAGCAAAAGTACTGAGACGTTAATTTGTCCTATTGGAATGAATCTGGAAGGTCAGAAGAGTGTTTTGATATTTAGGAAACAAAAAAGATTATTTGCCAGATTAGATTGGTCTGGCACTAAGGATGTTGATATAACTATATGCCTCTGTAGTGCTAAAGAAAGAAACTAAAGAAAGTGTTAGAAACAACCCTGAATGACCCAGATGCTTACAGGATCATTTATTGTTGTTATTTGCACGGCAAGGGCACATTGAACACTTTCTTAAAATATTTCCACATTAAACTTTTAGATTTAGCTTTCTGTGGGCCACAAAATACAAAAAATACCAGGAGTCAGGAATATTTTGTTAATGTTTCTGAGTGGCCAAACCTGTTTCAGCATGTTTCTGGTAGACTGTGAACTGATAATATCCCAATTCCCTTTCCTGGGCAATGCAATATAAAGGATAACAGAAGGAAAATAACAGGACAAACACAACCAGCCTGATCCTCCTCTCAGCTTGCTGTCTGGATTACTGCAAGTAAGGAGAAGAAGTCACAGGCAATAAAACTCTTGTTTTTCTAGCAGAATAAACTTTGGGAAGAAAGATGTCTGCTCATCCAGCTGTGGGGTGATAGGATTTGTTCCCATTATTTTTTCCCCCAGTAATTCCACAGTTGGTAACAAAGTGGGGATTTGAAGGCTGAATTTTGATATAGCTCTCCTTGGAAACTCAAACAATTAAGGTGGTTCAGCAAGATCTCAAATTGTATGAGGTTGAATCAGAACAAACCAGGGAAATAACATCTGAGAATTCCTTCCATTTGCTTCTGTCATTCCTGGGAGCATTTCACAGAATTGTAGAATGGTTTGGGTAGGAAAGGACCTTAAAGATCATCCAGATCCAAACCCGCCTGCCATGGGCAGGGACACTTTCCACTATCCCAGGTTGCTCAGAGCCCCGTCCAACCTGCCTTTGAACAGTCCCAGGGATGGGACATCCACAGCTTCTCTGGGCAACCTGTTCCAGTGCCTGAATTTGGGAATTGTTTGGTTAGCAGACAAGTATTTTTAGTAAAACTTCCCTCTATTTCCGCAGGTTCTATGAGTTTCCCACACACCAGTATCCAAAATAGGAAAACTGTTTTAGGATATTCCTGTGTAAGATGGTGGCCAGTGGCATAAGGTTGGGAATGTCCAATCATTTGAAAATTAGCCCATCTACACTCTTCCAAAGGTGTAGAACATAATAGTAAAGATATGTTCTGGTTTGATATACAGAGATGTAGCAAAAAAGTAGCTTAATTCACCTATTGCTCAGTCAATTATTTGCAAGTCCATTTAGAGAGACTATCACAGTTTGAAACTTATGTGGGGTATAAAGCAAGGGCTGAAGAGGAGTGGAGCTCATCTTAAACTCTGGTGGATTGACAAGACACACTATGTCCAAAGTGAAAAATTAGAACTGATATGATGAAAAAAAAATAAAAAAATTCTGAACATTACCAAATTAATTATGCAGCCAAAGAGTTTGTATTAATCTTATCTCTGGATCATCTATTAGCTCCAATATGCAACAGTGTGCTTGGACCTCTGGATTTTCAATCAAGCAAAACTACATTTGTATAATCCTCCGTAGCTGTTGGAGAGATGATTGCTTAAAAGATATTCAAGAGGAATTGTAACTCAGGTAAAATGGGACTAATCCCATTGTATACCAGACTGCTTGGTGCTCTGTGGTTGGATAATAAGGATACACCAAGCTGGATCAAAATTGTCTTGGTTTGTTAACCTTAACTGCACCTACATCCCTAATAAAATTTCAGTGCCTCCTTTATTTGGAGAAACATTCTGAGCTCTTCATCTCATTAGTTTGCACTTACTTTAAATTGGCACATCTTATTTCCATAATGGAAAGAGTCTTACAAAGTGGAGGTCTGTAAATATTTTAACTCCCAGCCCCAAGACAAAACACAGAATATACAGCTGTATTTTAACTTGACATTGATATTTTGGGAAACGTAACTCATTCCTATATAGCTGGCCCAGAGTGATAGGATTGGGAGAAATTCAAATATTCCTGAAGAAGCCATTCCAGGTGCCAGAATAGCATTGGAGATTATTGTTAAATGGCTGGCAGCAGAGATGTGTTCAGAGTGACAGGTATATTCCTACGAGAGTTTATTAAAGCTACAACACAAAAAAGGCCACCTATAAGGACGTGTGACAAAGACTTTCTGGATGAGAAAGGTCTGGCCCTGAAAAGACAGATTTACAGGGCATGCAGAACTGGATTAACCAGGGAGGAGAAGCAGAGAGATCTGATGAATATATCACACAGGATGGTCAAGGGCAAGGTTAACAAAGGTCAAACTCCATTTCTGCTGCCTGTAAGAAATACATCTATGAAATATAAAAGATGGAGTTACAACCTTAGGGAATGCTGACAGAAGATTTTTTAAGTATATATTGTTTGTAGGGCTGTGAATTTGCACTGAACAAAAATTTTCAGTCACTCCTGTTATTGTGACCTGAATGATAAATTATAATTGAGATTATAGCTGTGCAATGACATCCTCTGCCTCTCAGCTGGAGCCTGGCTGTCTTGCAAGGACTGTGAATGCTCAAGCCTCTCGGTAAAGGCTCAGGAAAACATAATCTTTCTCCTTTTGAAAGGTTTTTGTTTTACAGTAAACCACTCAGCCATTGCTCAGCCACTTGCCTGCCTGAGATACTGAAGTATTCTGGAAAAATCTCTCTGAGTAGTGAAGAGCAGCCCACAGAGGTCTGTATTTCCAAAAACACCTCTAGGGGCTTGTTCAGAGTTAGAGATTAAATAACAGTCAGAAAGCCCTTAAGATTTTGTTTGGTTTTTTTTGGTTTTGTTTGTTTGGTTGGGTTGGTTTGTTTTGGTTCATTGGGTTGATTTTGGGATTTTTTGTTGGGAATCTTTTTTTTCTGCCCCAATATTTCCAATGTTTCCTGCGTTTGAGCCAAAAATGCTCTGGTTAAATGAACCCATCCTCCCAAATTTTAATAATCCTCAAAATTTGAATTGATGCTAGCTTCATCCCCTTTTCATTTTGCAGAAAACAGAGGACAAGGAGGTGGAATGGAATATATATTTCTAATATGAAAAATTGCATGCATGTTGCATCCAGGTTTAAGCATTCAGGGTAGCTAATATTCGAGTGTAAGTTCTTTCTTCCAGCAAGATTATTTTTTCAGATCAAGTGGAATGAGATTGAGAAAATCATAGCACTTTGGCACATAACAGCCTATAATTTAATTTTTCTCTAAACAACCAGATGATTATTCTTTTGTGCTTCATTAATTGTGGCCCACCAAAGGCACTTGAAAGACTTAGCTCATAGAGAAAGGCCTTTTATTCTGTCTAGAGCAAATGATATTTTCTCTTTAAAAATCATCCACAGTGGATAGAGAAGGGAATCAAAATTTTCAGAAATAATGATGAGTAAAACCACTGGTACTATTTCCATATATGTATGTGCATGTGTTTACCTGTCTCATTCCTGGGCACCCTTAAACAAAGCTCATTTTGAGGAGAAAAAGGGAACTTAATAAATTAATAAATGTCAGAAAGCAAAAGATCAGTGCCCTTCTTCTCCATACAGTAAATACACTTCACCTTTCCATATTCCCCAGAAGAGGAGTCAGAAAAGCTTTTTTGCATCAATAAAGCCTCTCCAACAGGCACAATGAACCCCACAGACAAGGTCAAACATGCAGCAGCCCAGGCAATCAGGGGCAGGTTGGTCAGTGCTTCAGTGCCAGCCCTGATCCGAGCTGTTGTGGTGCTGGGAGACAACCCCAGCAGCCCTGAGAGGGACTGCCCCAGTCCTTCAGCAAAGCTGTCTGAAATGGTGTCTCCTGGACAGAAAAGTGCTGCCAAGCTCCCACGGGATTGTCAAGGGAAAAGGGAAGGGCTGGGCAGTCACTGCTGCTGCTCCAACCCAGCTGAGAGGAGAATCACTGCTCCCCCTTGCTCTCCACATCGATGACCCTGATATTTTAGGATGAAGCACCCCTTCTGAAACACTTTCCTCCTTCCTCCTGGGAAGTAATTTTTCCACCTTCTAGGCACAGCTGGTTTCTTCAAAACCCATCTGCCCTGCTAACCATGGCAGGATATGATGTTTTTAAAGCAAGAATTGTGTTTTGCAGGAAAATCCTATCAAATCTCAGAAAGCAAAGGTTAGTGTGAAAATAAGAGAATAGTAACACAAAACACAAAGGGAACACACCTCTGCTGAAGCTGGTGGGTAATTTTGGGAAGCTGACTGCTTGCTCTCAGAAAGCAAATGCTACATTTAGGAATCACATTTACCTGCATCTGAGCAGAGGCTGTGATGCAAAGCTCTTCCATGCCACAGGATACGTGTATAACACTTCACCTCTCACTGGCATTACATCTGTGATGGAGCTTGCACAGAAGGACCAGGAACAGTGCCTCAAGTAGGCAGCTCACAAGTTTGCAGCTACACAGGGAATTTAGGCATCACAAGCATGGATGCAACCACATTAAAGTCAGAGGAAATGTGCACTCTCTTTGCTTGTGTTTGTCTTTCTTCTTCCCTTGCATAGGTGCTGAGATCTTGTGCATCCACGTGCCTGAGGTCTCTGAGGGTTTGATTGTTTGTAACATAGCAGATATACTCAAAACCACTGTGGTAGCACTATTCATAAGAAACAGAAAAGCTTTAATCAGATGAGGCAGAGAGGGACAAGGAAAGATGAGGCCAAAGATTAGATGATCTCATGAGGCCCTTTTCATGAATTACCTGAATAATCCAGTGAACCCACAAAGCCAAGCCACCATCATCTCACAGAAGCCAAACTGAGGAACAGTGAGAGCTGAGAACATTCACTGCCTGCAGACATTGGGGCATCACCAGGAACCCACATGGGTTAGTGCTCACCTTTCTCCTGTTTCACAGATACCATCCATCCTCTTTGCTCTTGACTTTTGATTTGCCTCCTTTCAGCCTTCTGCTTTTAACCTTGTTAATCCATATTCTCCACTTTTGCCAGAGTGCCACTGCAAAATCTGTTCTCACCAATACTTCTGTCATCCCTTCTCCCACATTATCTTTCTCACCTTAATAAGTGCTTTTAGTGCATCGCAAAAGGTGCATCCTCCCTTTCTCCTTCGATGCTGCACAGTAAGCACTGACCCTGCACCCTCTTCACCCTTAATCAGTGCTCTTCTCTCCATCTATCCCACCCACTCTGCTGGAGCTTTCCCTGCTGCTGGCTTCCTGTCTTCTACTCCTGCTGGGAAAAGGAGCACTATTTGTGAGCAGAGCAAGGTCAAATATAGTGATTTGACCTTCAAATATAGCGATAGATTTGTGGCTCTGTGAAGGCTGAATCTGCCAGCAAAAACAAATGAGAACCTCCCTCAAACAACTGAAGAGAAGGCAAGAGTCATCACATAAGCAATGGACAGAAACACTGTTAAATGATGTTTTCCTGTCCATTTACTTCTGTCCTTTTACAGTTTGTGAAGAAAAGAGACAGTTGGAATATTCCAGTAAAACAAAACTACCAGGGATGTGATTATCAGATATGCAGTTCTGTCTCAAGATCTTGTCTATAATGTTGGCTCATTAACCTGCTGATGTATTAAAGACACATTTAGAGGCTCTGAGACAGTTTCATGTCATCTAGTACAAAATTGTCAAGGGAAAAAAAATGTTAACTGTTTTGGGAATTGATGTGTATTTATGTCATCAACAAATCACTTTTAAGCATCCTAACTCACTAGAAAGCCCACTTTCAGTACCTCTACAACACAGAAGGAAACTAAAAATCAGAGCAGCTGGAAATGCAAAAGGAAGACACTCATTCACTCGTTCATTCATTCAGTCATTCTTTCATTCATCCACGCCCCGGCAGCTCTCCCGCAGCAAGCACCGAGGGATGCGCGGCTGTCGGCTCCCCTCTGCTGGCTGGTACCCGGGCACGCACCGCCCCGGGGGCTCACCCAAAACTGCCCGAAAAATCGCAAAAGGATGTTTTTCCCGGCAGGTGATCAGCCCTTGCATGACTTTGCGCAAGGGGAAGCTGACAGCAATGGTGACAGTAATTTTCACAAATTCTTTATGCCAAGACTGGAAATTTATGGTAGGGAGACTGGAGATGCCGCCTTAGGTGAGGATGTCTTGACCTTCCCATTGTAAAAACCAGCTTTTCTGTGATTATAAATTTCTGTGACTATAAATTCTGTAATTATAAATCTTAATCATTCCTGAATATTTCCATATTTCCCTATCTGACATCAACCTCAGACTGATTCTTTTCAACTTTCTACCAAAACAGTTCAGGAACACCTGTAAATTAATATAGGGAATGTACTTAATTTTCCTCCATATAATTTGACAATTAATTTTTTTTTTTAATGTTTCCTGCAATATTTCTAGCAGTATCTTTTGTTACAGTTTCAATGAAACTTCAAACTTGGCAGTGCATGTCCAGGAACTGTTTTATGGCAGCAGCTAGATTGTATGTACCCAAGTCATAAAACTCAAAATCAAAAAAAAGCCTCTCTGCTCATGAGCAGCAAGAGATCTGGGAGTTTGGCAGCAAACTTCTTAGTACTCCTGCGAGATTGTACATCCAGCATCTTGTCAAAACACTGTTCTAAAGCAGCTAATGACCCCTTTCCTACTGACAGCAGCACCTCAGCAGGGCTGCTGCTGGGAGAACAGGAGGCAGCAGCCCTCCCACCCAGCCAAGCTCCCAGTGCTTTTGGCAGGGAACTGCCCCGATGAGGAGCCCAGGGCTGCTCTCCTATTGCATCCTGAAAACAGGGCAGCATCTTCAAAGCTTGACTGTACCACTTAGCAATACAGCAATAACTGAAGCATGCTTTTCTTTTACAGTACCTAGTTAGGGATTTGGGTGTTTTTGCTGACCATGGGGATTTTGCTACTGATTTCATGATATCAGGGCATGACATTTTAGTAAGGCAAGTGCTTATGGTCCACTGTATATACAAGGGCATTTTTTCTAAGTACAGGAGGTCTGGTTTGAATCAATCCTAACATCACAAAAATTAAGAAGTCTCACTTACCTGGCTCAATGCCAAGAAAGAAAGCTGCTTACCACTATTCATATTATTGTTATTATTTGCATTAAATAATGTACGCCCTGAATAACAGACTCTTAAAATTTTTAAACAATGGGGATAAAGGTGTCTTCCAGAGGCACAGAGATGCAGTCTCGTGCTACAAGTTGGTTTGTTCATTATAACACACCACCTTGGAGAACAGGAACAGCATCTCTCAGAGCAACTTTCTATCTGGGGGACCAGATGCTGCCCCTTTGGCAGAACTTTGCAGCCCAGGAACACACCTGGCCTGATTTTCTGCTGTGTGTTTTTCTTCCTCCTGCACCTAAACTAGCTGCTGTGGTCTGCGGACAAGGTACCTCCTGTGTTCAATAATCAACTTCTCAAAAGGAGCCCAGATCTACAATAGAAACAGGTACAGGCACAAAACTTCAGGCTTCTCATACACCCAAAAGAGAAATTAGAATAAAGGTTGCCTTGGTCCTGAGATCTCATTGGATTTTGGTCAAAACGTAGCTTGTTTCAACACTTTGTGTGTATTATGGGAGCATTCATGCGCAATGCATGTGTCATGATGTACTTATAGCACAGAATCTGTATCTGTCCCATTACATATCTTCAGTAAATAAAATTTTCTTTAAATCATTAATGTAGAGATATTTACTATACTGAAATTGTAGAGAACTTGAATTTCACCACTTACCTAAACACCAAATAGAACCATGATCTACTAGGAGACAAGGAAAGAAAAGAAAAATAGCACAAAATACTGTGTTGGTTGTTTGAATCAAATTTTCATGAAAATTATCAGGTTTATGAAAATTCATAGCTAAGCTACCAATCAAACACCAACATAAAAGCCCACAGAAGTGCCATGATTAAAGGCTGGCCACGTTGCTTGCTGTCAAAAGCTGTCACAAGTCACACAATTATGGTCCTTTTACCATTTACAGGCAAACAGCACAGCACGGCTGTAATGGAAGGGGCTGTTGATTGGGAAGATACCATGGTTCAACAGAGACACTTAGCAGATAGACTAAAATGGGAAAATAGTACATGCAGAGGATAGTCTGTACTCTGTAATAACTGCCTCTAATGATAGATTCTGCCAGAATTTCAGATCCAATTTCAGCAGCCACTGACCACAGTCTTGTGGCTGATTGCATTGGCTGTTATAATTTTTTCTATGTGCAGCACACCAACAAGATGAGGCTGCAGGGAAGCTGCGTCTCGAGATCATTTTTATCAAGTCCAGAGGAAGCTCACATCTCCCACCACAACTGAACACTTCCTTGTTATTTTCATTTTAAAAACTTTTAAGCCAATAGCATAAAGCAAAAGCTTACAGACAGTTCTTTTAAGCACCCATTAAAAGTACACATATGCCTGCTTAGAACAATAACTGTTTGTAAGCCTCTGAGTACAATACACAGTACTTCATTATTAACTAGCTAGATATACTTTTCTGCAGTCCCAAGTTTGAGCTAGCCAAGCTCCAAACACTAGCTATTGTTTTCCTGTCCTTGCTCTCTATATCTAAAGTAACTTTTCCTCCTGACAAGCCTTGCAGCTTTAGCTCAATTCTGAATTGTCTTTTCTCATCTCTTTCTGAGGCCTTTTACAGTTTCTCTAAAATCCTTTACTTTTAATAATTTGCACAGCTGATGATTTGTTTGATGTGTTACATGACACAGAGGTCTGTTTGCAGTAAATGTGTAATTCCATCCTGCCTTGCCCACTCAGTGGTGGATATGGATGCCTGGGAAGAGACTTAAACCAGCATGGGAGGAGGGCAGGAGGAAATAATTTGAAAACCACTTCCATTCCTTAAGTGGCTCTCAGGATTATAAGCCACAGTGGTAATGCAAAAATCACTTGATTATCTTTAGGGACTCTCCTTCAGTGTTGCAAGATTTCTCAAGATGTTTTTGAAGCTCTGATGGAAAGGATTTACAGAGGGAAGGTTGGCCAGTGTGGTCACCTCATTTCTTCTATTAACTATATGATACAGTAAGAAAAATGTTTTCTATTCTTCTGAGCACCTATACAACACTTTTTTTTCAGTTTCATCAAATCCCCATTCAGACAAAGAACCCTAAAGGTCTCTCAGACACAGTAGTTACTGGGATGATTGTTCCTGGCTTTGAGAGGGCAGCTCTCTCACACCTTCCTGGGGCTGTCAGACATAATTTCCAAACACTAGAGCTGCTTGACACCCCAACAGTTACTCTGCACAGAGAGACTAAAAATAGGCCTGTAAGAATTCTACTGAAGTTATATCTTGCAGTCACCCTCAGTACAAAGGAGAATCATTGAAATGTTATTAAAAAAGGCTCATGAGTTACCTGCAGGCTGCCAATTAGGCAGGGAGGTGGTGTTATTTCTTCTTCACATAATATTAAACCTACTTGAGAAAATTCTTTCAAAAATAAGGAAAAACCTGTGCTTTCCATTAGTTTCAGAAAAAGGCAGACAACCACATGGACATAAACCCAATTTCTGCTTGCTTATCCACCTCTCAGCTTTCACTAAGAGCTTCCAAGAGCCTGTTCCAAGGCTTGCTTTACACTCACCACCCTGAATAAATCTGAACCATTATTTTATCTTCCCAGAGTTGCAGACCAGCCATAGGTGCATTACACTCGTCAATTCCATGCACTCTCCTGACCTGAGAGACCTGCCTTCCCAGTCCCAGCCTCCCAAAACATCCATATGTCACTGCTCATCATCTGAGGGCAACAGGGGACAGAGACTTTGCAAGTGAACACAAAAATCTGGGGAAGGGAACACACTCGCTTTTCATGCTCCAAATGACCAAAAACATCTCTAACCCCACAGCTAAAGCCCAAATTCTTTAGCTCTGCTTCCTCTAAAGAACAAAATTCTATCTGTCCTGCTTGGGCTTTTATTTATACAGCAATAATAAGTCTCTTTTCTCTGCAATTACTCAGCAGAACTTCTTAGCTGTGGGGCTACAGGCAGTTATTATCCCCAGAAATAATATGGGATGTGTTTGCAGACACTCCTGTTTATAGGTTCATTTTAGCTATCACTCTCCCTTTAGCTATAAACTCAGTTTTGTGATAAAACAATTATGATTGCATGTATCATGGAGATACTTCAGGACCAGAGCATCCATTTTCAAAGGACAGAAAATGAAAAAGAAAAAAAAATTAAAATTTTAACTCCAGGATGCACCAGTTGTCCAGTTTTCCTTCATTCCCCGGGTGGGGCCTCATTACCTCACTCCTCCACAGAGCCCCAAAGACCTCACTCCCTGTGGGACTCAGCTACGGAGGAAGAGGGGGAAGATGAGGATAAAAATGTGGAGGAAAGTGAGGACAAGGGTGAGGAGGAAGCCTTCAACCACCTGCTTAGCTACTGGTTCCACAGGGACTGGGGATGAAAAGTCATTCTGGCTTCCTTCTTCCCTATTGCTACTACTGCCCCAGAGCTGTTCATCCTCCAGCAGGTCCCTGCCACTGCTCTCTCTGTCTTGTGTCTCCCAAAGCTCATCCAAGCTACACCACTGTTATTTCCCAAGGCTGCCAAGCACACCTGCCTTGGCCTATGGTTGGAAAGAAATGGTTCCAAAGAGCTCCTGCTCTTCCTTGAACACATCATGGATGTTGCCAGCCATCAAGGAGACTTTCATCATCATCTCACCCACCTTAAAATTGACAAGGATTAATTTTCTTGGACTTAGCAGCTATTTTTTCCTCATTTCTGATGACACCAATAAAGCTTTCAAAGAAACAGCAAAGGAAAGCATTAATGTGCTCATTCTATTTCCTTCAGTGTAGCTTTTTTAACAGAATTTTATGCTAGATTTCAGCACTGGCAAATCAGCTGATTTTCACTGTGGTATATGTGGCATCAGACATTGGCTGAGAGCAGAGAAAATAATTATAAGAGTCAATGCTGCTTGTGAGAATTTGTTAAGAAGATCAATAAGAACAGGAGCACTTTGACTTTTCTTATAATGGTTTCTTTGGCAACCCAGGGAAATAACATAGGTAAAATTATAGTCCCATCACGCTCCATGTGCTGACAGTACATAATTGTGTGCTTCCCACCAGAAAGATTACTTAGTATAATTCCAAACAGTCTTTTCTCTCACAGTGTTTTAGGTGTTTCATCATTTTCACAGCTTGCAAAGCCCTAAAAAATCAAAGAAGAAAACAAAACCCCTTGAATTTGTTTTGCTATTGCCTGGCTTTGAGAGCTTATGACAGCACCAATTTAGTTTGTCTGGCAGCAATAATCCTAGATTATTCAAAACTAAGAAGTGGGTGTGTAAATCATGCAGTATTTCTGGAAAGACTTGGTTTTGCATTTTGTCAGAATCCCACTATGGAATCAACTCAGTACCTCCAGAGCATCTTTACTTCTGACAGAACCTGACTGTCTACTGACTTCAAAGCAGAGGTGCTGAGCCATCACCTTTCTTTCAGCATGCACTTTCCAATAGCTGGTGTCTGCAGTTTGTCAGCCCCATGTGTCTGCTGTGTTCTGAGTTCTACTTATCCCAAAATTCAAGGACAGCCTGGGTTTGCAGAAGGTACTCAATGGGACCTGGAGAAGCACCAACATTTTGCTGTGACACTTCTTCCTCAATGGGGAGGCTGCTGTGCATATAGCATAGCCTGTGCTAGTGTCTGAAAGGAGAGGAGCTGGAAAAAACAGGACAAAAGCTTGCAAAATTAGCTTCTAACTTGCAGAAGTAGAAGTCAGCATTCAAAGCTCTCATCCTTCCCCTCCACAGCAGTTGCCCAGTCCCTGCCTCACCTCTGCCCCACTCAACACTTTGCCTCTGAGATAAATGTTTCAGGACCCCAAAAAAGTTCAGCTTCTAAACGTTTTATTTTGTACTGTATCTTCCATCTTGGTTTTTTTTGTACTCATCAGAGTACCTTTTTTTTTCAGATCTGTCTCTTGGGTAAATGTTTTTGAGATACTACCTCAGCCATAACATCCACAACTTGGGTTTTAAAAAAGCAGTCCCCTTTTTTCTTCTTCTAGAGATCATGTAACCCAGACATAAACAGTCATATCTACTGATTTAAAATATTTCATTAATATAATTTCCTTTTTACTCTTAGTAGAGTGCATTTTAGATGTCTTTGGGATGCTCTACATTTGTTTTCTCTCTTCTCGTTCTGTTTTTTTTCCTAAAGCTAAACTTACCAGGATAAGCAGCATTGTCCTATTGACCAAGGATCAATGCCAGATTATTTTTCTCCCCTCACAGCTGACAGCTCCATTCTCCACTGACTTCAGAAATATCTATCAGCCATTTTGTAGACTTTTTTATCTTAACACTGTCATGAAAAGCATAGCAGACACAATACTTTTCATGTATCACCTCTTATAATGCTGGCTCTTTACATTTGAAGAGACATAGAGATGGCTGCAAGTGACTTTCTGGGGAAAGTTACAGCCATAATTCCAACCACTAGAGGCTCGATGTCATCCACATTGCAACAGACTTGAAACGGCAGATAAACCTTTATAGCAGGGAGCTGTGGATTTCTTTTACAGTGTGAACAACTTCAGACATTTGGCATCTTATTTCTCTTGTTAAAGCCCTGCACGTTGCAGAGCCATTCAGAAGGCAGCTGGGTTTTGGTGGAGAACACTGAAAACTGAGAGTGCAGTTACAGCATCCCCTGGTTGGGAGCTGTTGTGGGCTGTGCCCACACAGCTGAGCACGCTGTCACAGAGCTCGTGGTTTCTATAGCAGCCAGCACTGCATAAAAAGCTTGGCTTTCCCCTCACCCAGCTCATCTTCACGTGATGGAAGGGAGCTGGGAGACAAGGAGCACAAACCTGCAGCTGTGTGTGCTGCAGGTGGGCTCTGAGCAAGCTCCGTGCTGGGGGCTCTGTGGGATCACCTACCCCTGGATTTCAAGACTGATGTTCCACTGATGTCCTGTAGTTATTGGTTTTTATGATAACTTCCATCGGGGGGAAATACCCTGATATTAAAACCATATCTAACCCTATTCTGACTCCTAATTGGCTTCTCCAGCCACTCTCTGTGCCAAAACCCACAGGGGCCACATCAGATAGAAGATCCTCCCAAATGCTGACTCCATCCCACACTGACACTTCCCTTCACCATGCTTTCTGCACCACTGGCCAGCTATCAAGGCAAGCCAGCTGAAGGACAAACATGTATGGCTGAAATCTCTAAGGAATAAGGAATGGTTACACTTAGGAATAAAATCTTGCCAGTTTGCATACTAAGAAAAGAACAAACCCAAATTACTGCCAGCAACAGTGTCTTAGCATCAGCTGCAGGAAGGAAAAAATGTCCTTTCCTGGCATACCCTTTAAAGGTCAAAGATCTCCATCCAGCCAGGATGTTCAAAGGAGAGCAAAACATCCAGTTCAGCCAATAGACATTTTGCTTGAGTAAAATCTACCGCTTTAAATAAAAGTTGAGGAAATTACAAACTGACAGGTTTGGGTTTTCAAAACACACATTGAGTTGCTGCCATTAAACAAGGGGACTTTTAATATTGATTTTAATGGGAGAACTCATATTCTGCTGGATGCTTACAGGCACCTCTCCCTCAATACAATCATATGCTTTCTGATACTGTAAATAAGTGAAAAATACTCTCTCCCCACTTGAGTGCCTGTGAGGTATAATTTACAGATTCACCTACAGGATCATAGAGTTCAACTCTTAAGTAAATGGCCCATATGGGGATTGACTTCACAAACCTGGTGGTATTAGCACCATGCTCTGACCAGCTGAGATAATCTCAGGGTCAATGGCAGCTTTTAAAAAATAAAATTATTCACCATTTAAATATTGAATGTAGATTTGTCTTAAACTTATCTGCATTAATCCTTTTGTTATTAAACCAATTAATATCTAGTTTAGAAAATTCTTCAGGACATAAATTTCCTCAGTGCAGACGTTTATTGGACTGTAAACAGAAGATGAATGGTGGGATTTCTTTCTCAAAGTCTATTTACTTCTCCCAGCTAACAGCAATCCCAACAGCAGAATCCATAAAACAGAATGTACAAAGCAAAGCAGCTATCACAGACCAAGGTGCTGATGAATCTGAACACTCACCACAAAGACACAGAGAAAAGACAAACTTTTTTTTTGTTAGAAGTTGTACTTTAATGTGTATTTGGGGATATTTTTTTTTTTAAAGAAGCAGTTTGAAAAATCTGCTTTGACTCTTGTTATTTTCTAGTCCTCCTGCAAAATGGTAGGTTTGTGCAAGTTAAGGTATGCAGCATGGGAGAATATTCACATTATGACAAGTTGATATACCCTGAAGGAATGGAAATAGGCAAAGGGCAAAGAGTAAATGGATACGGCACAAAGATGCTTTATTCAGAATAAAGCAGGAGTATGGTACCATTTCAACTACAGAACCAGTGCAAGCTATTTACAAAATGGATATTCCCATTCATCAGCAAAAATTAGTAGCTTCTGTAAACTGTTCTCCTACAAATATAAGATATTTTTGTATCATGCTAATGGCATGAGTTGTTTTCATTGCCAGGCTTGCAAAAAAAGGCAGTCCATACACATCCTCAATTCTCCAATTGTCAGGTTCAAGTATATAACAAAATTTAATGAGGGAAAAATGGCTGGAATTAGGAATATTAACCTTCTCAAAAAGAAAAAGACTTGAAAGTTAGGCTATTTTTTCTACTAAGTCCCTCACCCAACCTCTTCCTTTGCTCTTGGCTAAGTCCCTTTCTAAACAGAAATTAAGAAACAGAACAGACTATGGAATATAATGCAACCACTTAGTACAAACTTGTTCACTAACGTGGGGAATGTTTATGATTCCCATCCCTGGCACTCTTTTCCTAGCTTAGCTGTAGTTATACCTTTCCCTCACAGTAAATCTCATGTTCAACAGCTGCTATAGGAGTCCTTTAAGGATATCTGCGCCCCCCTACAGGTAAGGGAGGTGTAGGGAACCCGTGTGCAGCAGCAGAAGTGTGGCTCTTTGGAGAGAAAACAGCTGTGGTTAAGGAACCACAGAGATGTGTAACCCACCCTGCAGGTCAGGGGCTGCCTGCCCTCCCCTGGGGCTCTCTGTTGCCAGCTGTGAGCAGCTGGAGAGTGAGAGCACCTCACCTTCCCCAGCTGCAGCCTGGGAGTCCCCACAGGCTGCTTGTTCCAGGACCACTCCATGGCACAATCCATACTGCAGTAAGTGGAGATGACTGGGAGATCTGGTCGAGTAACACTCGTAGCTGGATGTCAAGGTGTGAAGTATTGACACACTCATGGTCATCCAGTGCCGTGTGACAGCCAGACATTGTTGCCTGTCTCTCCTGCTTTTGTAGAAAGAGGCAGGTCTCTTGCAGCTTTGCTGTGGATCTGGTGGCCCATCATGGACTTCTCAGCTATCCTAGGACTTTCTAAATGGCAGTAGATGCTTCTATGTGTGATTATATCACTAACCAACTAGTTTTGCACAGGTTAGTCAGTCTTAAACAATTTAGAATACATTTAAGGGACCCTTAGCATGGTCAGTAGAAGAAAAAAAGATTTGCAAAATATTTTTTTCATGTTTTAATCTACCAAGGACTTGGAATGATAAAGTAGATAAATAATTAAAAAGCCCATCTGAATATCCCTATTTTGGTTTCTATTTTTCCCATTCTTTTAAAAACAAATTGAAGCCTTGAGTAGTCTGCCCAGAAACCAGGGACCCAGGTAGCACAACATCCCAGAATTTTGAGATGCCTGCCACTAAGTGGCAGGAATGCTGGAAGCTGCAGGAGATCTTGACTTCTTCATGCTGTCAGGCTTTGCTCTGTTTTCTGTCCTGGGCCTCCAGAACCTGGAAGCATTTTGGAAACCCTGTTTCTTATTAAAGATTCACTGACCTCACTGATGAAATGCCTCATGTCAAACAGGGAAACAATTTCCTATAATCTGTTTGGCTGAAGTTTTTCATGATGTCTACATGGAAAATGCTGATAGGTGCAATTATATAAGCACTATGATCAGAAGTGAAATTTTAAAGAGAGTAAATGATACTAATACTCTATCTACATGTGGAGATTATGTGAGTGGTTCACACAAAAAGTAGGATAAAGTTCTCTTGCCCTTTTTCTCATTAAGTGACCAAATGCAAGAAAGCAGGATTTTATCCTAAGTCTGCAACTGCACTTTTTGTTGTTTTTCTGTATAATGTTTTGGGAGGATTCTAAATTTAATTAGTGACCTAAGCAAAAGGTTTCCTAGAAACTGGAACCTGTCTTGAAAACTGGAATACAGCCCTTTCTAAGAAGCAGTTCCTATTCTCTTCAATAGACCACAACAAATCATTGTTGAAGCATCTGGTAAAAATCCAGTCTGAAATTTTTTTTCAATTTTTTCCTACTCTGGCCTAAAGATCTGGGGATACAGCTTTCAGTTTTATACTTGTTTGAGTATTCACATGTGAGTGGTTGCACAACTGAGCTAAAAATTAAAAGCTCCAATGACATTCAGGAATATTTCACATTTTTCTGGATATCCATTTCTTCAGGGAGTAAAAGTTTTCAATTCTACGGCAAAACAATCAAACTCAGAACCGCAGAAGGAATAAGGCTGACTTGGACTACAGAACAGCACAGGTGATCTAAGAAAAGAATGCCAAAATGGACTGTGCTCTCCCAGTACAGTCTATTACTTTCCTTTCTAGATCTCATGAAGCACCTGCCCTGCCGGGCTTGAGCAGTGTAAATGGTCACATCAGGCAGGGACAGAGAACAGAATGGGTCAGGTAAAGGTCTGACACATCTGTGTAGCACAGAAAACGCAACTGGAGATCAAATTCTGCCCAGCCTGGAGCAGAGAAGGCTGTGGGGAGACCTAAGAGCTGAATCCCAGTAACTGCAATCAGGTTATTGGGAAGACACAGTCAGGTTGCTTAGAGCATGGCTCAGTGGAAGAATGAAATAAAATGGGCACAGGAGAGGTTCTGACTGTATATAAGCCAAAACATCATCACAGCGGCAGCCCTGAGGTGACACATATTACCCAAAATGGTTCTGCAGTCTCCATCCTTGGAGGCTTTCAAGATCAACAGCATAAAGCCCTGACCTGTTCTGGTTTCACAGCTCATGCTCTGAGGGCTAGAGACCTCCTGAGGTCCCTTCAGACCTGAATTCTCATCTCTGGAAATCTGCCACCAGATTTTACTGTATCAAAGAAAAGGTTATACACAACCCCCCCTTACATCTAGTTATGGGAACATCCTGCCTTCAGGGAGAACTTCTTTCCAATCCCCAACAGTCAGAGATGGACAAACATCAGCCTGAAGTGTGATTTAACACTAGCTTCTACAGTGAAAAAGGAAACCCACACTAATAGCTGCAATGAAGATGCTAAAAGCTTTGCTGAAAAATAGACAAAGCTTGTGATTGACATGTTCAGACAAGGCTTCCCAATTTAAGACTCTGAAAATTATCTTGAAAAAAAACTAAGAAGAAGTAGCTCAATTCTCAGCCAACAAGACTAACAAAGGTGAAGAACATTTTAAAAGCTGGGTGCCACCTTTCATTTAATTGTGAGACACAATTTCAAATAAATTTTAGGTATTCTGCTTTGAAAACTTTGCATAACTTGCAGCAGAGAATTTTTGGTTTCTCACATAAAAACAGAAAGTTAATGTCTTTTATGAATATGGTGAGCAGATGGTAAATGAAACATTCAGTGTACCGAAATGCAGATCAACAAATTATACCCTTAGCTTAAAGGAGACAGGTAAAAGCCAGAGAATAATGCAAAAAGCCCTCAAAACTGAAAGAGCATCTTGAGCATTGAAATATGTAATAATACACAGCTGGAATGTTGTAATTCACAGGACAAAACACTTCTCTAAGTACTGCAGTGCTACAGGTAGCAGAGAGGGAGCACCAAGCCCCTGCAGTGTTTGTGCAGCTGCCTCCCTGCCCTGTAAGCTGACTCGGAGCAGCTGCAGACCCCAGGAGTGCAGGAACCAGGGCCAGACTCAGAGGCCAAACCCCTGCTGCGGGTGCTCAGGCAGCACAAAGCACAGCCTCTGCAGAAGTACTCAACCACTCTATACCCTGCAGTTCTCCCAGACCTGGTAACAAATTGTGCGAGCCAACGGTGAGGATGAGCAGAATAAAGCCAAGCTCCACTGTGCAGTTACCAGAGCTCCCTGCTGTGGTGAGGATATGGCTTGAACTCAACTCTGACTAACGAAGATAACTTTGGTGCCACACCAACTTCTTGACAGGATCTGGCCTCTAAGACTGAAATTATGTGATATAGCAACTGAAAAGATTCCTCAGCCATTGAGGAACACTACATATATTCATAGTTTTTTTCTCCTAAAACCAGATGCCTTCAAATCCCTACTTATACACCAACCCAAATAAATAATTTTGGCTTCAAATAGGGAGAACTGCATATCAGTAGTTAAAATATTTTGCAACCTTTATAAGGGGATAAAAAAAATCACAACAGATTTCTTGCAGTCTGTACTACAGCTTTAGTTTTATTCTGAAGTGTCAGACTCTCTGTCACTGGAAGCAGACATTCCCCCCGTGGTATTTGTACGCTGCCGACGCAACAGACATTCCACTTGCCAGGGTCTATCAGCAGAACTCCATTAAGATATGAAATAAGTATTTTTTTTTAAGAAACCCACAGCAAAACTTAATGCATGATGATTTTAATCAATCAGCTACATAAATTGCTTAAAAAGACTCCAAAGTGGTAGCTGGCTGGATTTGTTTTCATTTTGCCTGCATAAGGAGGCCCAAGGCATTCTGCTCCTGCCACACCAAGATATGGCTCACCAGCAGGACCTGGCATCTCCAGGCATTCCAGAGCCCTCAGTGCTTAATGCCAATAAAACAGCACTGTGTTAATGCCCTGCCAAATGTCATTTCTCTGCTGGGTGCTCAATATCCTCTGAGTGACCACCTCACAGCCGGCTCTGCCAGCCTGAAACCCTGACTGACTCGACTGATCTTCATTCATTCAAGATGATAATGATGAGTCAAATGCCACTAGTTGAGGCAGGCAGGAAACACTGCTTGCAGAAAGATTTCCGTGGGGATCTCTTCACTTGTCATGAACTGACAGAGATGTTCTGAGCTGTGACCTGCTCTGAGAAGCTGGTCTCCAGAGGGCTGCCCTCCCCTCCAGCTTTTGTTCCTTATTTGCATACAACATATGCAAATAACTGCACCTGGGTTTTTAAATGTGTGTGCTACTTAAATCTCACAAACTTTCTTGTATGAAAATTGCTTTGTTGTCCATCAGCCACTATCAGAAAACTTGACCTCCACAGACAACGTGATACAGCTGCTCTTCTTCTTTTACAAGATGAGCATGTTGAGAGACATGCAGGCATCCCATGCACCTTCTCCTAAATTCAGCAGTAGATCTAGGAGTAGGTGAATCCAAAAATCCTTCTAGGTCCCTCTCCCATGGTCTGAACTCTACAAAATATGGCACAAACCTTTGGCAACACAGCCCTTAAAGTTCGGAATACACAACTTTTGTAGGGAAGTATTGCAACACAGTACTGTGCTATAAAAAAAGTGCAAACCAACATTGGATGTATACTGTAGAAGAATTGGGTGTAAATGAGAAAACTGGGAAACACAAATGAGCTAAAAAAGATTTCAGAACTTATTCTTTCAAGTAAAACCACGTGGAAAAATCAGATCAGAGTCTCACTGACTGTGCCAGCTTCCAATGGGCACTTTCCAGACAAAGTAGCAACACATTCATCTCCTGTTATTATTTCTCTCCTGTGACTGATGTATCCTTGTGAGCCATTTCCATGAAGTTTTTCAGTGTTTCAGAGTAACTGTCCAAGTCTCTGTTGTCCAGTGAAGGGAACCTTTTAAGCTTTAAGAAACTTGTACTATAAATTTTAGGGAAAACCAACTCAAAAATTGCCCTTGGACAAGGACATCAAATACTGGCATACAAAACCTGATTCTCTTAACTACTACTTAATATAAAGGATCAGTTTTGAGAAATACATATTTAAAAAATAAGTCACAGCTATAAAGGCAAACATTAGTTAAAATCTTGTATAACTGATACTGCAATACCCTCTTGTGGTCAAATAAAAAGGTTTTGTCTTAACACCTGAATTTTTTCCTCTATAAAAAGCCTCTTTAGGCATCTTTTCCTTTGACTCAAAGGAAATAACTGACATATTTCTGCCAGATGAATTTGTAGTGCATTGTAAAACCAAAGTACTAACCTCAGTCAATTCTTCCTCAAAATGAAAGGCACTGACACTTGCTTGCCAAATTAATTATTCACAAAACAAATTTCTAAGCAAAGGCCATCTTCAACAGTGACATTCATAATTATTTTTCAAGTTTCATGTCCTCAACCAGAAAAAATCAAGATGTTCTAATCAGTTTACATTGATGCACATAGCATGAAGCCACAATAAACACCAATCTACAGGATGAAAATATGTATTCATCAATCAGTTGTACCAATTCAAATGAGCAAATAAAATGCTCATTTTATTTGGCAAATGGGAAAAAAGAGGGGAAACAGTTCAGTATCTGTGCCAGGTCTGCTGAGAGCACTCTATGGCATAGACTTAAAACACATGCTTGTAATCTTTTTGTCCAGTTTATTTGGTGTCTTCAAGCAGTCATTTGGAGGCTATCCTCAGTACAACAACCAGTTTTAGCTTATTACTGTTTAATTTGCAGAAACTGACTTGAAAGAATGATCAGAATTAAAATTCTGTTCTGGTACAGGAACTTTGTACACAAGAATTAAGAAGAACAGACTTTCCATCAGCATCCTTTTCTGAACAGATCAGGAGCTAACATACCATGTACACTGATTAATGCATTGGTTCTTCCCAATGTGCCTCAGATTCCTTTTAAAGCAATCAGATGCTGCTAAAACACTGCTCTCCAACCAGCTGTACACCCTCCAACTTGGACAGGACCCTGGACCAATTGCAACAGGATAAGCAGATTCCACAAAAGGAACAGGGACAGCTATTAGTCCAGGCTGGAAAAAACACCAAATTTCTTCACTTAATGACAATACTGTGTGGGTACATAACTTCTTTTGCTTTTTGGCTGAAAGACATGAAAAATAGTATTCACGTTTCAATCATCTCAAAAAAAAAAAAAGTAAATAGATGAGAAATCTACAAAAATTTAATTCAAAACCAAAGCAAACATGAAGGTTTCAGGTGCAATTTACTTTTTCTTAAGTTATGTTATCACAATTTTTCCAAAATTATTGTAGAATTGTAGACTTATTTCTTGCTCAACTTGTCTACATGGAGTGTTTGAATTGTTGAATAGTTGTAACTATTGTTAAAGAAATTATCTGCCAAATTCAGTACGTGTTTCCCAATACTGCAAGTAAGTAAGTTTGCCAAAATCCCCCTGAAGAAGTAGATTTAAAGTTCATTAGCATTTACCAGAAAGATGAAACAAGAGGATAGAATTCATCTGGAACTAATCCACACTACTCAAAAACAAGTCAGTCAAGAATTTCAGAGGAAATTTATACTTGAAATACTCTGTTTTCCTGCAAGGTCGCAAATACTTGAGGAAGCGAGTTCATCCCACAGAAACCCAACAGGCTGACTGCAAAGACAAACACTGACATTTTGGATGCTGCTCTGAAAAGTCTCACTTTTTATACTAATGACCCTTTAAAGTTACTTAAAAACATCTCATAGTTTCTTAATACCTTCTGCAGAACTCTTCAAGTGCTTAGAAAAACTTTTGATGATCTCTGATCACTCATTTTTTAATTTGGAAAAAAAGAAGCTTTCAGGACAGATTCCTTGAAACACTTAATTTTATAAAAACATCTCTGCCCAAACAGAGTTCAAGGCCCCAGCAGCTGTCACAGTGGGTCTCTGCTCCTCTTCTGGTATATATTCACAAGTCAGACGTTTCCAATAGAGACAGTAAACACACCAGGGAAACCAGCAGCTTTCAGGAGCTTTTGCTTCTGCTACATAACCACAACAAAAGTCCTCCTGACACTCAGCAGCAATCTCCACAGCACCCTTTGCCATTAAACCAGACTTGGTTGTTCTGAGGATTTTGAATAGAGGCTGATCTCAGCTGCAGTCACTGTAACCACCTTGTAAGCTAAGAGTTTGCTGGTTACATCTGAGATCCCATTGCTCCCAATCACAGTCACTTATGAAACTGCTGTTACCATGAAAACCCCAACAGTGCTCCAGCAATAAAGCAGTAGGAAAGGAGCATTAAATAAGAGGGAAGTAAACCAGTGCTGAGCGCTGCCTGTCAGTGCTGCTGTGCATGTTCTTTTCTGAAAGCACTCCAAAGCAGCAGCTGAAAGAAAATGTTAGGAGAGAAGGAACTTTGAATGTGTAAACAAGAATAGGTTTCACTTTCTGAGAAATCACAATATAGCTAAAAAGGCTGGTATATGGTGAGTCTCAAAATGGACGAGTTGGAAAGGGGTTCTGGAATCAGGAGAAGCACCTTGGTTAGGTCTCAGCAAACAGCAACCACACCTCTGGGGCAACCAGCCCCAGTTCCTTCTGTGTCCTAGCAGCACCCAACTGAGCAGAACTGGCAACCACTGCACAAAAGGCTACTTGGGCCTGGGCAGATGAGCAGGCAGACCAGGTCCAACAGGATAAGATCTGGAGAGTCAGTGGAGACTGAACAGAGAGGAAGGAGGACCTGGTAAATCACTTGTTCCAGTTCATGCCTCTTTGGCTTGTCTTGACAATGGTCCTGATACTCCCTGACAGCACTAGGGTTTGATACAAAGCCAACACTATCAAACAAAATTTGCTGCTGCAAGGACTTTGGATCAGATCCTAATACCTACCTTTCTAGGGTTACATTATCTCTGCTCTGCTTCACTGGACAAAATCTGTGTTAAAATCTCCCAGCATGCTGGGCTTAAGCTGAAAAGAGATGCAAAGAACTGCATGCTAAGTATCTTTTAGCTTTTAGAGATTTCCACAAAGAAGACATAAAAGTGCCAAGCTTTATAATTTATTGCAGACACACTGATATTATCACCTCTTCTCATACTTTTGGAAATGGCTGAAATGGAAGCTGAACAGAGTGTTCTGCCAAAATACAATTTTGTATTCCCAGTCTGTAAATCTACTGAACTTGCCCCATTGTTATGGTGCAGACTGCTGCACACGTATGACCTAAGCTTTGGCTGTGCATGTACCGGTGACCCAAAGGAACCTGAAATTATGATCCCATTTCTACCACATACCTTGAGTAAGTGTTTATGTTTATACTTCAGTATACATCATCAGTATGTCTATTAGAAGAATGTTCTTGGTAAAATTAAAATCAGCTCCATTTCCAACCACACACTGCCCAAGCTAAAGAAAAGGGAAGAAAAAGAGTATCACTCTCAGGATTTTTTAAAACAGGAAACAAGACCACCCAAAACCTTGACCTCCTTCAGCCTTCCAGAGGAGAAACAGATCCTAGTCCTGATTTCCCCAGAGAAGCATTTGCAGACTGGTCTGGCTCTGTTTCCTTGAGGGACAGGCTGGTGCCAGGACTCTGACGCATGCAAAGCCAGGGCCATGTTACTCTCTCCCAGCTGTGCCTGGAGACTCTGACTCTTGCTCAACAGGCTCAGCCTGTTCCATACTCTTTCCCTAGCTAAGGCAGCAGGAAGGACTCTGTGCCTCTCCCTGGGGCTGACTGTCATGAATATTGGTGCAAACTCTCTTTCATGTGTAAGGTAACACATCATACAGCTGATGCAAGTTCTGCTTTCCAGTCTTAGCTATGAAGACAGAAACCCTTGCAAAAGGGTAGAATAGGCTTGTGAAGAACAAGATGCCTAAAGATGGATTCATCAGGCTACATGCCCTACAGCCTGCAGGGAACTGTCCTTCAGCTCCACCTTCCTGACCCAAAAACAATGATGGAGAGAGGCTGGTATGCATGAAATGGTCTGACTTGAAGCAGATGTAGGGCAATGCCCAAGACCACGACATTTCTCACTAAGCAGCACCATCCAGCAGCACCCAAGTCTGATAACACTCAAATAATTGTTGCATATCAAGATAAAAAATTCTACGACCTCAGTGCTGTGCTGGTATACCAAGACATATAGTGATAAACAGAAGAGTCATAAATTCAATTTTATTTGCACTTGGGGCATATCTGCACTGGACAGGAGAGTGCAGCACAGAAATCCATTGCTCCCAGCTCCTCATGGTACATGGCTGTGCTGTGCAGACAAGCTCAGCTCGGGAGGATGCACAGTTCAGCACCAGTTCGATGAGCTTAGATGCAGCACAGGTGAGCAGCTGAGAGTCAACCCAGGTGTCCCTTGAGCCCTGCTGCAGATACAGCTGTACAGAACTGTTTCCTCTCTTGACACACAGTACTCTTACAATAGTGGGGGAACTGACGTTTTCTCCATTTCAGGCTGAGGAAAGCAAAGGACAGAAAATCAAAGGACCTGTCCTGCAGTCCCACACCAGGTATAGAACAGAGCTGAAGAGCAAAACTCAGATCTTCTGACCCCATGTGCTCCTAGCACAGCTACCCATCTGCACAGAATATTCCCATGGATGTTTGCCTGCAGCAATATGGCTCTGGGAACCAGGGACTTCTACCAGCAAAGTATTGGTCATTTAAAAAATAAGATGCTGTGTCTTTTTCAAGGCATTGGACAAATGTTTTCTAGAGAAACTCAGGACATGAGTAATTTATTTGCATTTGCACAAGGAATACATTGTGGACATGGTATTCTCACCTTCCCTTAGCAAAAATAACACCCATTCCTCATATATAGTATGGGAATAAAGAAAACCCTGGGCTCCATCACTGAGAAGACAGGTTTTAGTACAAGGAATCTGCAGGTGTAAGAGATGAGCTGTAAGTGTCAAACTGAGTAGTGGAACAGGCATTCAATTATGATCAACATTAACCAATTTATTTAAAGACAAAAAATTTGACACTGTATTTTATACTTCTATTCCAAGGTACCAGAACTGGAGTTTCCTAAAGGACCATGACCAAATGGTGAATTTTGAACAGACATTTGACTGTACCCAATCTCTATTTAGTTTTTGTCAATTTGAGCTAGGCTAATATTTCAAATTGAAGCATACCTAGGGATTATAGGCAAATTCTTTATGACTATAATCTTTAGGAAAAATAGAAGAGCTGAAGTGTTTTCCTCTGCTACCTGTGTGTGTTCAATCTGTTTTAATGTTAACAGCTTGGCAAAAAGACAGAGGCTGGAAGAACAAACTTCCTAGTAGCAAATTTGTAAGATAATCATCATGCTGAAATCCAATCCACTTACTAAAAAACCCAAGCCACTTACTAAAAATTAAAGAATAAACTTCTCTCATCACAACCATTCTAGAGTAGGGTAACTTCCATCCGAGATAACATTTTATGAAACATATTTTAAAATTATTCATTTCCCTCTATTATCATAAGACAACAGGGGAAAAAAAAATTTTTTGCTGTATTTGCTATATTTCTACAACACTTTCAGTATGATACTTTTAAGAACATTTATATTCAAATTTCAAAAGCAGAAGTGCTGATATTTTATGTAAAAGTGCTAATATTAAAAATAATTTCAGTAAGTTGTACTTTTGTAAGAACCAATTATTTCAAATTTGAAAACTTATTAAAGATCTTTTTTTTAATACAGGGTAAGAGAAAGGAGCAGAAGCCACTGCCAAACTATATGTGTGTGCTCTCAAGTAAAGTTCCCAACTCAACTAACCAAACTACTGGCAGTCAAATGAATACTGAGCTTTGCAGAGCTCTGGTAAATGTGAATTCTTCAGAAGTGGTACAGGGAAGAGGAAATTTGAGGGTGAGATCCAGCTTTCTTAGTGCTTCAGTAACAATATAACAGCAACAAAGCAAGTTCTTTCAAGGGTAAAAACAGATATTGTCCAACAATGCCATAATAGATGATCCTCTTCATATTTCGTGTGACTGCGCCATATACAGACAGCACTACAGATCTCATCCACCTCCACATGCAAATCTAAGTAAGAATGCCACTAACATCTGAAAGAACAATATTACTGACAAAAGACCATTTCTTTCTGAATTTTATCTCCTGAAAACAAACAATTAATTGAGATCTGCTCAGATGAGTCACAACATAAACAACACATTTTCAGTGCTGAAAGCCAGCAGGACAAAAACGCAGCAGCTTGTTGCATTTCATGGATTTAGACAAGGATTCATCAGCTTCTGTCATCTGCATGTTTAAACTTGCTCTAAAGAATAATACTTAGGCATGTGAGACATACCCTGTGCTTTTCACTACCCCCTGCTGAAAAAGGGAGACCAAATATTTTTTACACTAGTTTTCATTTTTGTTTCTGTGGATTTGCTGCTCTTAAATTCCTTTCTCTTACG
Organism: Thryothorus ludovicianus; assembly: GCA_013397245.1. Lineage (NCBI taxonomy): Eukaryota > Metazoa > Chordata > Aves > Passeriformes > Certhiidae > Thryothorus > Thryothorus ludovicianus. The sequence goes on from VZTB01003475.1 coordinate 1,237,258, forward strand.
CTTTTTTTTTTTCTGATTTAGCTGATGGAGACTCATTGACAAGGAAGCAGGCTTTCACATTTTGCTCTGAAGGCGTGTTGGCTCAGCAACCTGTCTTACACCCTCAGGATTGTCAACCTTGAATTTAACAGGTTCATAGTCCCTTAAATCTGTGGTTGCCCAGAGAAACCATCCTCAAGCTAAATCAACACAACAATACCAAAATCCTGTTCAGCTGGTGTATCCTCATTACATAGGTTGAAATTTTATGGCCTGTTGTTCTATAGGGGAAAATCTGCAAGGAGCAGAGCATGGAGAGTGTACACACAAGATCTGTCCTTTAAGCTGTATGTGGCTTCTGCAGGATCATGCTCAGACCTAAGTGAAGCTCAACACAGAAGCCATTAGCATTGCCTTGACACAAAAGGCTGCAGTCTCTCACCAGACTGAGATGGGTGCACTCACGCTTTGCAATTAAAGCTATTTGTTTTTATGATTAGACTTCAGTGGCTGAAGGCAGCTCAGCACGCAAGGTGACCACAGTGACCAATGTGATCACTGATCCAAGTGGTCTCAGGCAAAAAATAAAAGGCACTGTAGCAAGAAAAGCCAGGTTCCACCCCCTGAAGTCACCACTCCACGTGGTTCTCCTCCTGGCTCCCTCAACACAGTGAGAACTGGAAGATCAGGGCTTTCCAGATGACAACTAAGTTACCTAAAGAAGGAAGGCCACATCATGCAAGCAGCCGAGGTGAGGAAGGCTGATTCCACTCTGTGCAGACATGAATGATGATGGAGAACTGAGTTCAGATACACCAAATGGGAACCTCTTTAAAACTTCTTGTTCAGCTGAAATGCTTTCTGCTCTCTCCTGTGAGCAGAAAACTGCACCAGGATCTCATTTGTCTTCACACACCTGAAAGCAGGAGAGGAAAGAGCACATCAAGACTTTCCTTGTCCTTGTGCTGTCCACAGCTTTTTCTGAAAACTGCACAGGCCTCTCAGAGGTTACACATTTACTGGTGATTGCATAACAGCAAGAGACATTGCACTCACATGCCTTACTCTGGGTCACAAACCTTACACTGAGTGGTGGATGCCCAGTATCTGTCAGGCTCAAGCTCCTACTCATGTAAGAACATTTCATTTGTAAAGCTCAGGGATTTTGTTTGGCAGCAGGAAAGCACACAGAGCTCCATGTTTCCTAACCTCCAGATGGCACTCACTCTACATCAAGTAATCCACCAGAAAGGACTCTAACGCAGTGCTTTGTGCCTTTTTAATTACATTAAATTATTCCAGATTCTTGACCCTGTTTATTGTGTGTGAATCCAGAGAATGCTTCTCCCAGAGAGCTCCTGCAAACTGGAGGATAAGAGGACAGTCTAAGCAGTGCTCAGTTTAAACCTCCCACCTCACTTAGAACCAGCATTGTTTCAACTGAAGCACTTCTGGTTTTGGACAAGACCTTCTATGTTTTACCCTAAAGATGTGAGCTACTAATCAGAGTTCAGAGAAGCAGCGACGGCAACTGGAGTATGGGAAGACATGTCATATAAGGAAAGGTTAAAAAGAATGTTAAAAGTTTAATCTGAAGGAAAAAAAGCAGTCTTGGAAGAGGGTAGCAGTCTCTAGAATGAGAAAAGGAATAATTTGCACTTCGAGGGAGTGTCAGGTAACAGCAAAAATATCAAGCTTAGGTTTTAGCATGGAAGAATCCCATTAACTTTTTAGGAATTAGTATGAGGATAATAGAGCACTGGAATGAATTCCCTGAGGACTCTCCAGCTTTGAAGGTTAAACACACACATCCATCAAGAGAGATGTATTTAATAAGGTTTGCCTTTTATTGTTTAAATTGAATGACTGTCTGAAGAGCTTTTCACCAATTGTCTAACTAACCAGAGCTATTGAGATCAGAACATATTTTGCAGAAATGATTTTTCAAAGGCATTCACAAAGAATTATTTTAAATTCCTATTTTAATTATGTCAGGTTTAAATATATTTCACCTCTAAAATACAGATTAATCACTTCTTTTTTTATTGAAATATATTTCTAATTCTTCTAAGTAATCATATAGAATATCTTTCATGAAGTCTAGATGTCTTTTAATCACATCAGATGTCTCATCTGAGAGACTTTTTTAGTGCCCTCTTCACAGCCATGTAAGGACACTTCTCAAAGAACATATTATGTCATGTCTATGAATGGCAACAACTCTTTAGTGAAAAAGTGTAGTCCTGTGTCCTTGACCAGTCAAAGCAGCCATTGAGGTGCCAGCAGTTCCTGAAGTGGGGACGTGCAGTGGTGATGTGTGTACAGCACAGGAAAAGCCCTGCACTCCCCTCTGCTGTACACTCCCTTGCACGGGTCACTTCAGGCCAACAGATCACAGCTGGAAAGCCTGCAGAAATACCTGAAAAGGAGCCAAAGGATGCAATAAATTTTGGCTTAATTGTCGAAGAGTCCAACCTCGGAAAATGTAGCTCTGTGCTTTGTTGTGAGATCACACCAACCCACAACTGTGCTGCCTAGTTTGATGTGCAATTAAGCTAGAATCTAGACTTTCTGAGTTTGAGTTGAAGCTAATTGAAATTACTCTAAAATACTAGTGGGCAACAACTGCATAGTAGCAGCTCTGCTCACCACAGAACTCCAATTCATTCTTATTTCCTGTTGAAATCAACAGCAACTCTTAAGCATTTTGACATTTTAATGATTAAGCAGGAATGTTTTGAGAACCAGATTTTCCTATGTGAAATAGATCAGATAATCTGTGTGATATGGGAACATTGTGTAGAATTGGACATCTGATTTTGTTAAATTATTACACTTGCCCTAATAATTACACATAAATTATTTTATGCTGCTGTGATTGGCTCTCCAACATTACATTTCCAAAGTTAGTTTTGGTCTCTCCACCATGTATAGCAACCTCAAGAAAAGACCTTTTGGAAATATCCAAGGTCCTAATCAAAATTGCCTCAGCACCTGCAAGTAGAAGACAGCAAACAGACAATCTCTAGACTCCAATTTCATCCCAAGTTAAGCAGTCATTTTTCTTTTACAATAATTAACTTTGCAAACTAATCCTTATTTATGTAAGCAGAGTGTCTTAGAAAGATTGGATGAGATTATAATAGTAGCAAAATCTGTAAATAACCAGTGGAAATTCCATTTATCAAAGAGTTTGTGTGGTAAGTGCCTGTAAAGCATTCTTATGGTGTATCACTTGGGCTTCAGTTTTATAAGCTTTTTTCCCTTTTGTTGCCAGATCTCAAACAAGGGATTATCCATGTTTAGAGAATTCATTTTCTTTATTTCTTTCAGTTAAAGAGCACAAGTGGATAGCTATATTGATTCAGTTCTTCCCTTAGCTATATACTGCTTTCTCTTCTATATTTTTGAGTACAGATTTAATATTAAAAATGTGAACAGGTGTTTCCAGTGCATCTGATTTTGTGTGTTCTCATTTTGAGTTCCATTTAAATTTAAAAAGTGTGAAATATATATTTTAAAAAACCCCATAACATACATAAGTTCATATAAATCTGTGTTTCTTGTGCATTTAGAACAGTCCTTGCATACAGTTCCCCCAGATGGCACCTAAAGTATAAAGTTTTGTTTAATAAGTTTTGTTTAAGATTGTAAATCCAGTTCTTTTAGAAACTGTATTTAAAACTGTTTATTGACCTTTAGATTCCCCTAAAGTAAACAAAATAACTAAACAGGTTTTTCTACAAGGAAGATCTCATTATGCTGTGACAATTACTGCATAAACAGTAAGATTCCTAGAACTGGGACTGGTGAGGATGATTATTTATGAAGATCAGACAAGCAATACTGCCAGTCAGGGCATCATCTGTTTGTATGTATTATGTGCATACATATTCACATTGCTCAGCTTCTATAAAGAAATAAATTTTTGAACTAAAGTTCTTCTTAAATCAGACAACATTTTTCTAAAGTGGGGTATTTTTCGGCTTGTTGGTTTTAGAAGCCAAAAATAATCTGTTAGGCCTTCAAGTTGTGTTTCCTGAATCCTGCAGAGATACAAACCACTAAAATATTGTTAAATTTGAATGCCTCTCTTAAAAACACTATTTTCTACTCTGAATTTGTCAGGTATGTTTTCCTTCCTCAGAAAACTTCATGTTTGCATCAATGAATTCCTTGAAACACAGATGGGTCTCCAAGTAACTCAGGAATTCTGCTGAAGGCTGAAGAGGAGCTGGCACAGGCGTGCCCAGAGCCCTCTTCTGTTACAGGGCATAGATCCCACAGACAGACTTCAGCCTGTGACCTTTCCAAAGCCTCTCTGAGAAGCTGTGTGAACCTAAGTTTCTACAATGCTAGCACTAAGAAATGGAATTTCCAAGTGTCTGGGGTTATAGCCTCACATCAGCACAAGGCTTTTGTTGGAGTTAAAACCACTGCAAATTTCTATTAACTATCTCTTAACCCAGAGGAAAGTCTCAGCTGGCATCTAATGATTGATAAATTGCATTAAGAAGTAATGTCCAAATATACTGGCATAATAAATATAAAAATGGTGACATTTGGGCTCACGCTATGACCTGATCACTTAAAACTGTGGGTTCACTTTGCCCAGTTGCTAATAATCAAATATCATCACTGGACATATTTTATATGATCTGTGAATAAACAAATTTATTCAGGCAGTAACCCTTCTGTCAACTGCAGGTGTAGCTGAGAATGAGAAACAAACCAAAGATGTAGCCTGGAAGCACCTGCAGCTATCACAATGTTTATTTAGCAGTTACAGTTATGTCTCTTTAAAGCCAAATAGACTGAGAACACAGTGTTTACATCAGCTCTCTCCCACAAAACTTAATGGAATGCTGACACATTGCTAGCGCTGTGTTACCATAGAGACACATAAAAAACCCTATAAAGGCCAGAGTGAAACCTGCACCTGGCAGTTTCAGACCTGGTGAGATGGTGATCTTTGCTGGAATAAGTATGATTATAATTGTAGCTGCTCCTCAGCACTGGCAGATCCATTTGCACACTCTGGGAGAATCTTAAGACATTTAGCAAGAGTGCAGGAGTTCCTTCATCAGAACCTTAGCAGGGGCTGCTTCCCTCAAGTACTCACACTCTCAACTCTTGCTGGGGCCTCCTCTTTGGGTAAGTATGGATCTAGAAAAACACCAGTTCCAGGTGCAAAAGCTGCAGCTCAACCTCCTCTCTGGGCTAGAAGCTCAACATAGGTTTTCTAAAAGGGACACTATAGATATTACAGATAGCATATTTTCCCTCTCTTCTGCTCCTCCCAGATCCTAGCTTTGTTCGGCTTTTGGATTAGATTTTAAAATTTGTGTTCAGCATTCTAGGCTTTTTCAGTACTACTTTTTAGATAGCAATACTATTTTAGATAAACATCATTATCCTGAATGGCCTTAAGGCCTTCTGTTAACTCAAAAAAACCATTCTACAGATCAAACACTGAGTCAAGAGGTTTTGGGGTTTTTTTTTGCTTATAGTACTTTTATTCAATTTGTTATGCTTCTGTTCAGCCTAACATCAAGCAAACCTTACATAAATAAGGTCATGTTTTCAGCTGCTACAAATATATACAACACACTGCAGACAGAACCAACAAACTACACGCAACCTCCACTGTTTCTTTTATACTCGTGTCATGCACATTTGTACAACGTAACCTCAAACATGAAGCACGCAGGGATCCACTGGACTTCTTTAGTAAGAGAAAGATCTTCAAATCAGAGTTGAAGCAGTGTCATGGTGCCAGCGAGGAGCCTCAGCACAGAGATAACCTCCACCTCAAGTTGAGCTTTTGTGACAACTCTGCATCAGTCTACTACTCCACAGTAAAGCTCACAGTCCTTGGGCACTACAAGTGTTCAGCAAAGACAACCAAATGTGAAGAGCCATCTTTTTTCAATTTTGCTTTAAAGTCTTGATAATTTTTACCTTGTCTTAATCTTGATGTCTCTGGTGGCAGAATGGAGCCTCAAACACAGAGCTTTCATAAGGACTACAGTACAGGAAATCACGATCGTGTGGCCAGAAGGGACCTCTGGAGGCCTCTGGGCAAAGCCCCTGCTCAAAGCAAGGCCAATGCTGATGTTACACCAGGTTGCTCAGGACCTTGACCTGCTCAGTTGTGAAAATCTCCATAGATGGAGAGGCCAGAGCCTCTCTAGGCCTCTGTTCCAGTGCTCAACTCCATTCCCTCATGCCTGGGTAGCTCATGCCTGTTTCCATCTTCCCAGCCCTCCCTTTTTGGTGTTTGAATTCAGGGAAGCACTGCTGGATCAGCCAAGCTGTTCCTCTGCCTGCTCAAGTTCCAGCTCACCAGATGAGACAGGTTTTTTCTTTGAGCAGGTACTCTGAGTTTCAATCCACCCTCCTGATGTCCATTGCCCCCATCACATGCTCCTGAGAGGTCCTGACAAACCAATTTCCCAAACAAGACAAATTCTATTCTTCTGAAGCTCAGAATCTTTATTCTACTATTTGACTTCCTGAACATTTCTTGGGGTCTTAATTCCAAGGTCCTAGAGTCATTGATGCCAAGACTGCCCTTTACCTGTGCTTTGCTTAGTTTTTCTTCCTTTCTTGTTTTTGAGTAACAAATCCAGCATCTGGTTCAAAAAAGAATGTTCTTGATGACCCACAAAAATTGGTGGGACTTTTACCCCACTGGGTGCTCCTCCAGATAGCAGAGCAATTTTGTACTCCAAGCAGACTGTGCCTACAATTGTGAGCTCCTTGTAGCTATTTAAGGCTTCATCTGCTTCCTCTTCCTGGTCAATGAATAGCAGGTGCCTGCACAATGTTCCTCATGCTGGTGTCCCCACCAATTTTGACCCCTCAGCTCTCAGCTGGCTCAGTGCTTATTCCAACAAGCAGGGGAAAGCTCCAGGCAAACAGAAACTATTTCATGTAGAACACAACTTCCACTCTTTTCCTTGTCTGCTTTTCCAAAAAATCTTGAATCCTCCCACTCGTAATGTGCTGGGCCACACCGCTCCTGTGATCCCTAAGAAGTCACAGCCCTGTGACTGTGCTGGTATGTCTGACTCCTCTGGTTTCTTTCCTGAGCTCTCTGGGTTGACACGCTGGGTTCACGCTCCCTTCCCTGGGCAAACAGCCAAGCCTCCTGCAACCTGCTGTCCCTCTGTCCACCCCCAGCCTTCCTTCATGTGTCTCTCAGGGATTGTCCCATCCTCACAGGTTCCTCAGTGGTGGAATCTCCTTTACTGTAACCTTGAGCTTAAAACATCAACTATCTATAAAATGAACTATTCCCTGTTAGCATGGCAGGCTGTGGAAATAACCAGCAAGAGTGTGTGCACAGTATTCCTTGCAAACCCACAAAGTTTAAGGCTTTATTCTGTTCAAAAACTCAACTGCGATAAGCCAACATCATTATGGGGAAAAAATGGTTTGGCTTTTTTTCCTTAGTTACTGCAGGAAGATTATTTTCCTTGTCTGTGTTATTTTCAATAGGAATCAACATGTGCATTCCCATTTGAGGTGCAGCAGTGTTAAACCCCTGCCCATCTGCTGCAGAACCGGCAATCTGCACTGGAGACTCGGATGTTATGAATTCATTTCCTGAACTGTAATTTGAAAAGATCCTGCACTCAGCTGCAATTTACCAAAACTGAAACTTGATGTAGAACTGAATAATTTAAACAGATTAGGAAGAACTCCTCACACTGCTCACAGATTAATTTTTTTACATGACCTTGGACGGGGCTGCCCAGCGCTGTGACGTCTGTTCCTTCCCTGAGCTGCTGGCAGTGAACAGATGCAGAGCGGGACCATTACACACACAGGGCAGGGGATGGATGTCAAATCATCCTGTTTATCTGACTGCTTGCAAGGCAAAGCAGGACATGCTTTTAAAAAGGTAAAATGCTGACTAAAGCTAAATACCTAAAGTCCTCTTAAATATAAAAACAGTTGAATAAAATGGGCTCATGGACTTGTTTAATAGTTTGAAGTTAGTTCAGCTTCCTGATTACTCTAGAAAGGTGCAAGGCAGTACACATTGCTGACAATTTTATAGGTTCTTTTGAATCAGAATCCACACGATAGTGCAGATATGCGAATTTCACCTTAAATATTTCTGTTAATCTCAGATTATCTGAAATGACAGACACATCTGCATCTCAGACCTAAATTTAAATAACTTCATCTTGAATAGCGATTTCTCAACTTTTTTCAAGTACATAATGCTCCCACAAATTCAACAACTCAGTTTATCAAGAGAACCTTAGGCTAGTTAATTTAAAGTAAACCCAAATTTTCTCCTTTTAGTTTATTGTATTTGAAAAGCTTGATTATTTTGAATTGTATTAACAGAAACACATACGAAGTTTCTACCATAAGAATTTGTATTGGAGACTTTTCCTGAGTTCTGAGATTTTATGTACTTCTGCATACCTGCTTCCTTTTATGACTGAATTATCAAAGGGCAACATGATTTACAAATTAAGAATTAGTAACACTGTTTCAAAAAACCACCAAGGGTATGTGGAATTAATGTCATACACCTGTTTTAAGAACTATTGATCATAGTGAAATATGTAATAATAAAATGAAAAAAGAAGAAATGTTATGCCTGCAATAAGCCCTTGTGTTAAAGCAATTATGTTCTAGGTGAAACTCTGAATTAATGGTGTGGATTTGACAGTGTGAGCAGTCCTGGCCATATGCAGGCACGAAAGAGCCAAGATTCTGTCCATGTGTAATCAGTACAAATGTGTATTCCTTGGATAACCTTTATTTAGTGCAAACAAGCTGAGAAGTACAAAAGCTTTACTATTTTTGTATATAATTGTATATGGTGGGTAGTTTTAGGTTCTGGAGAAGCTACTCCATCTCCAACAACCTGCGACAAATAAAGAATAAAAACTTTCAGCTCCCCTGAAGCTGCTGAAAGGCTAACTGGCAAAAAAAGATAAAAGAATGTAAAGGTTAATAAACACAGGATAATAAACACAGCTGGAACCCGTGGAGAAACAGATAAGGAGGCCTATAGCAGATCTTTAGCAAATGTTATAAGAAACAACAGCACATGCACAAAGAAAAACTCCAAGGAAAAGTCACCTTTAATATTGAAGCATTCAGTAAATACAATCACCAGAGACTCTTCTTAATACCCCTCCATAAGCATACACTTCCAGTAAGAGGTGAATGCACGTAAATTAGTTCTAGGAAAATAGTATTTATATATGAAATAAAAAACACGTTTTAATGAGTATGTATAGTTATAATGAATAAAAATCCTGTTGTAAACTCTTACTCCAGACACAGGATAATTACAACTGTGTCCTGCACAAGTAAAGAATGCCTGCTTTCTAATACCTCAAATCGTGTTAGAAAGTTTATTTCAGACAATTTCATATCATCTGACAAGTCTAGCATTTAACAACTTTTAGTTTTGGTGCACATTTTTCTTGTAAAAATAAAGTGCCGCTGTCAGACCCGTGCGATCCCTGCTGGAGGGATCGGCTCCCCAGCAATCCAGAGACCTGAAAACCACGGGGCTGGAGCAGCCGGGGCTTCACTCTGGGGGAGAAAACTGAGCTCCATCCTACAGCTCCAAAGCCGGAGCTGACCCACAGAGCTCCGGGGTGAACACGGCCCATGGCCTGCACATACCCCGTCCTCCCTGTTCTGGGGATGTTGGTAATGGCAACAGAGTCATTCCAGGACCAACACTCTGTTCCCGGCCCGGTCACCGAGGGGAGGGAGGCCTCACCCAGCGGCACAGGGCGCGGTGTCCCCCGGTGACCGCGGTATTGGGCACCACCGGGCCGGGGGTGAGCGGGGCACTGCCCGTCCCGACGAGGCGGCGGCTGCTCCGCCGGGCCCGGCTCTCCCCTCCCCGTGCCCCGGGCAGTGCGGGCGCCCCGGGCGCTCCGTGAGGGCCGCGCCGGCGCCACCGTCCCCCCNGGCTGCTGGACCTGGTGCACTTGACAACCTGGGCCGTGTGTGCCGTGATCAAGCTGCCGCAGCTGGTGGCGGTGCTGAGGGCCGGCTCGGCGTGGGGACTCAGCCTGAGCAGCCTGCTCCTGGAGCTGGCCGGGTAAGGCGGCGGGGGCAGCGGGGACCGCGGCGGCGGCAGCGACGGGAGCCGCGGGTCCCCTGGGCCGGGGATGCGGGGCCCTGGGGCAGCTGCGGCAGCCAGGGATTAATTCCTTCCTCCGCGGCTCGGGTCAGGCGTGAGGCTGCGCCGAGGGGCGGCCGGGGGGCGGCGAGCACAGCCCGCTCCCTCCGTGCCACATCGCCCCGTCCGGCAGCACCGGCCCGCCAGCCGAGCCCACAGAGCCTTTCGGCAAGGAACTTCCTGCTTTAGTGATGCCGCGTTGCCATTTAAAGGGAAACTGGGCTTTTTTAACTTGCCCCAAAGCATCCCGGAGCACGCATGTGGCTGCATACAGCAGCTGCGGAGGGTGCACGCCCGTGTTTAGGTTGTTCAGTGGCCCGTGTGCCCTGTGGTGCAGGTACCTGTACTCGTCAGACAGGCTTCCCTCACCCGAATCAGTAAGACTTAAATAATTCCTTAAGAAAATTACAAGCCGTGTGAAACTCCAAAGACTTGTGAGCCTGTAAGGAGCTTACATGGGTTAGGCTTATTAAATCTTGCTTAAAGAGGATTGTATGAAACGACAAATAAATGAACTCGGTGTGCGCACGTTCAGGTGTGGGAACAAGTGAGAGAAAATCCCTTGTCCGAAACCAGGACAACAAGGTGGGCAGAGCATCCCGCAGGATGGCTGCCAGCTCCCCGCGCCTACTGGAAAAGGGGGTTTTATTCGGAAAAAGCCCCTCAGAAAAGCGGCGTTTCTGGTGTTTCTGAGGGTGCCTGTGCTGGCTCTCCAGGCAGCGCCACAGCTCAGCTTTACAGACAGTTCCGGCAGAGATTACTGACCCCACAGCCTCAGCCAGAAAGCCGTGACAGCACTTTAAGCATTCGTGCGCGCTGGTGAGCATTAAAAGGCTTTGTAAGTAATGTTTGAGATGAGCATGGAGGAGCTGGAAATGTCTCCTCAGCGCCTGTGTGAGAACCACGATACCCATACAACTAAGTACAGCTTCTGGTCTCCTTTGAAACACTTATTGTGTTTGTATATTTAGTAGAGTATTTATCCTTCTACCTTTAAAGACTTTGAATCCAGTTGCAGGGAGCTGTGTGACTACCAGTATAAGTTGAGCTGGTTCTGTGAAATCAACAGTGACCAAGCAGAGGAGTGACACAGAAACATGGTGCTGGTGGCTAGGAGTCTGATCTGACTCTATATCAGATAGCACTTCTAGGAAGTCCAGATATTTACATTCTGAATACTGCAAAAGCCAGTTTCTTAGAAGGCAGGCTGTTCCCTCTGCCATTTTTGTACATCAGAAACCATAATTCTTTTCTTACGTAAAACTGTCCCAAGTCTTTTCTGTTTTCTATAGAGTTTTGGATTTTATATGTAACTCCATGGACTTGCAGGAGAGTTGGAACTACAGAAAACATTTTAAAGTTCAGTTCCTTTTAGATACTGTATTGTGGAGTGGCAGGAAGGAAAACTGCCATTGTTTGGTGCACTTGAGACAGACTCAGTCTGACCAGTAGAGCAGCACTGGGCAATATCATAACACTATAGTCTAGACAGCTTAGAAGAAATTTTCTACCCCTATAAAACTTGCTTAGTGTATAAATTGAACTACAGACATAAAGAAATCGAAGTTATCCTAGACGTGCCAAGGCTCTTGCTGAGAGAAGGTATCTCCTAGGTTTGGAAGCCTTTATTTCTTTCTCACCAGTTATAATTAATAAAATTATGCCTTACAGGCTGTGACATAAAGACCTGGACGAGAAGTGTGGGCAGTGAGGGTAACAGAAATAGATTAGAATAGCAGAAATAGATTACAGAATGATCAGGCTTGCTCTGTGTGCCTGTGTTTGTTTGATCAGTTTGACAGCAAGGGCCACACCCATCTGGAGCCTTTTGGCACCACCAAAACAGTATGAAAGTTGGGAAGGCATTTTTGCGTCCCTCTGTGCAGTCACGTTGTTTTGTGTCTCTCTGTTCAGCTTGCTTGTGTTTCTGAGGTACCAGATCTATTATGGTTACCCCCTGGAGACATACCTGGAGTATCCCATCATCATTGCACAAGGTAATGTTTGTAAGCTCTGTTTTGGAAATGAAATGGGGCTCATTCAGCACTCCAAGTCTTTGCATGTAGGTATAGTGCTCCACTGTTCCTACACATGATGCTGGAGTTGGGGGGAAGAGGGAATTAACGTCTCATATAAAACTGAATTCTTTTAAATGTCATTGAAAGAGATGGTCAGGTAGAGGAGAAAGACCTAATTATTACACAGAGTCACAGTGGAAACTCATTGTTTTGTCTGGTGCCTCCACATGGGAGAGAAACATACTAAACACTCCACACTAAGAAAAGCTTAGTTTTGGAGCTTGCAGAGTTTTGGTCATCAATCACATTTGAGAGACAAAAACTGTAAGAAAGGAGATTCCACAGACCTTGTGCCCAGTGGAACTGTGTAGGATTGTGTTTGGACCCCTTCAGTGCTTTCTGTGACGAGCCCTCTTTTGTTTATTGCAGATGTCATTCTCATTTACTGTATTATGCATTTCAGTGGAAAAAAGAAACGAGCTTTGTTCTATGCAGTCATGTATCCTTTGAAATCCAGGAGGTTTGGTTTATGTGGCCAGTTTGGTAGATCTTTACATAGCAGCTGTGTCATCGTTTCTTGTGTGCTACTATTGTAAATCATTCTCAGGCGCCCTCAACATGTATTCCACATTCACAGGCTGATTTCTGGGATCTCAGTAAAACCTCTACATGAAGTAAGCTTTATATGTTTGCTCTGCTTTAGAAGGCTCCCAACTGATAAAGAGTAAACTAAATTCTTAATTTACATCTTTTCTACAGGGATGCATAGTAGAAATGGAAGATTTTTTTTATTTTTTTTTTTTATTATTATTCCTGCCCATGCAGCTTGTACTTACTGCAATGAAGACAGCAGAGTTTGGGTTTTTCTAAACAGAACTTGGGTTTAAGTCTCAAATCTTGTGCTTTGGAGCAGGTTTTGAGAAACTCCAGACACTATTTCACCAAAGACAGTGTGAAAAATAGCAACACTTAGTGTTTCAACCAGTTCTTAATATGTTTTATCTAGATTGTATAGTCTGTTTAAAAGTTTCAATAAGATTATTTCCAGATGTTTAAAAATATTTCATTCCTCAGGCAGTTTTGACAACTTTGTATCCTATCATTTTCAGCGCTATGAAACTTAACGTAATATAAGATTTTGGGGGGGCTGGTACATGCTAACACTGCAGAAGTGGATAATAGACGTGGCCATGGTAAGTGCTACATGATTATCTGTAATTAGATCTTCATATGAAATGATTTTTTTTTTTTGAAGTATTTATTAGTGGACTCTCTCCTATATATATGTCTTGAAAGAATTTGTCATTTAGGTTAGTGTTCAGAATAACTAACCAGTTTTCAGATACAGGTTCTTTCTTCTGTGAGTAGCTGGAAAACAGCACTGGAAGTAGAGACTCTATGGGGAGAAAAAAAGGCATGTTCTGAGATAAGTTGTTACTTGGTGGTGCCTTAATTAAAACTAACAAATACTAAAAATGTTGAAATTCTACTGCCACTTTAGTCCTAATGTCATAATCCCAACCAATAAAACTTTAACATAAGAGGAAGAGAATAGAGCATCAAAGCATTTGAAACAGGGATTGTGATGCATTTTTTTTTTCCCCTTTAGTCATACAATTTTGCAAGAAAAATACTATCTGATAATGCCTACAAAGGTTAAAGATGGTCTTTTCTTAGCAGGAGAGTGAAATTAAAAATGTAATTGAGATGAACTGGATCTGTTAATGCCAAAGATTGTACAAATGGGGAGGAAGAACTTCCAAGCCCTATGCTGATCCTTGCTTGCCACAGAAATCCAGGCATGGCACAAAGGCCTCTGTGGAGTCCTCTCTACCTGCTGCCTTTGCAAAATCCCCTTTAAAAGGGGGACTGAGTGAATAGTGAATTCCTGTTACTATTTTTTCCCTCCAACTGGACTAATTTTCCATGCATTCTTGTGAGTTTTCTCATTCCTTTATGGTTTGGTTTGCCAGACATAATGGTAACAGATGGTCTGAATCAACCTTGCTGTTTAGACTAGGTCAGCCTCACTTTAGCTGTCTTTTATAAACAGTTTTATGGAGCAGGTTGAGAAGTTTTTTTTGTTTCTTTGCTTCTCATTGTATTTGCCTCTGTCAAGCATTTGCTAACAATAGTAGCAACTGTGCTCTTTGAGCTTCTTGCTGGGCAGTACCTCAGAAATGAGCCCCTTGTTTCTGGCAACTGCCAGTGTTTGCTTCGCTGTTCCTTGCTAAGAACCTGAAGTGCTTGGGTTGCCAAATAGTAAAAAAGTGTCAGTTTTATTTTATTCTAAATGAGAAGGCTACTATTGAGATAATTCCGTGGCAGAGGTTCTCTCTCTTTTCCACCTGCTTTTCAGAATCTGTGCACGTTGGTCAGTGCAGCCAGTAAGCTGGTTCAGCTGCAGCACCTCTGGCAGGCCAAAGATTCCGGACAAGTGAGCGCCCTGACCTGGGGCATGTCTGCCTACACCTGTGCAAGTAAGCTCCAGACAACTCGGTGTGAAGTACTGAGCTCCCCTAAAGCCTCTTTTCATAGGTCTTTACTCAATCATAGCAGGTAAAGATCTTGCCTTAGTTTCCCTCAGTGCTGACGCCTGGGACTCACCACACAGTCTCTTGAAAACAAGATTTATTTTTGACACCAATGATAAAAATGTGTGGTGACACACATTGGTCACACCAACGACTTAAAGTGTGAACACGGCCAGGGGAACCTGAACTGAAATAACTGAAAGGCTGTCATTTTGAGGAAAACTTTTCCATGTTCTACAGTTTAATAAAATTACTACTGACCCAGCATGAAAAGGTGCTAAAATTTCAAATATAATCGGACAATGCTAATTTTGAAACGCTGCCTACAAATAAATACACACAGTGATAAATACCTTCAACTCCATGGCTGTTTGTAATTACATTTCTTGACAGAATTTATGAACAGTCATTTGTGGAGTTCCTGTGGCAATTACCCAGTGGTCTGCATGAACAGTCCTACAACTGTTTGTCAGAAATGCCTTTCTCATCTTCACAAAACTTGTTTAAAATATTTCCACTATAAAACTCATCATCCAGGGATGCTGGATTTATTTCTACATGAAAAAAGGCAGTAATTAGAAGTTGTGGTGTGTTTGTGAACCATGACAGTAAACTCTGTAAATGCTTTTGCTCTGCTGCAAGTGTGAAATAATGAACATTTAGGTTCCTTGTGGGAAGGGAAGCTGAATTCCTTGTATTTGCAGAGCCTGAAGGCACACATGGGAACATTCCCCATGGTTAAGTCATGCTAACTCAAGTATGGATGTAGCTGCTGTCAGCTGTGCAAGGAGGGGCTGAACAGAAAGAAAAGCAGCAGATTGACCATATCCAGTCTAGCGTGATAGATATAAAAATTCTAATTATATCTGTGATTTTCTCATTAAAATACACCCTTAATACATTGTCAGTCAGCTTTGAGAGCTTGGTCTCTGAAGCTAAAATAGTGAAGAGTGGACACACAAAAAGTGGGAATGTATACAGTATATATAATATAATATAATATATAATATAATATTCATGCAAGATTATCTTTTGTTGAAAAATAGGCAGGTATTACATAATTTTTAAGAAATATGTGTCCTATGTATTCCACTAATCAGAATTCATTTAATTTACAGCAAGAATTATTACAACTGTAATGACTACAAATGATCTTGCAGGTGAGTGAAGTATAGAATTCTCTGCCTTTCCAAAACAGCTGCCACAGCAGTTTTTAGTTGTTTTGTAAAACACCTAGAAGGTCTCACAAGAACAAACCATGAATGTGATAGGTTGGCATGGTGAGGGCAGGAATTACACAGGATTGCAAATCAGGCAAAGACATCAAGAAGAAAAAGCCAGAAAACTGCTTACACTTGTCATGTGGTGTAATTTGTCCAAAACACGTTTGGTTTTTTTTTCAAAAAGCAAAAGCAATACAAAATTAATTCTGAAAATAGCAGAATAAAGTATTAAAATACCTACTATTTTAATAAATAAATAAATGTAGTAAAATACAACTTAAAAAACCCTGTAGTAATAGAATGAGATTTTCAAGTAATAAGTATTTCACTTTCTTATTGACAGCTTTGTGAATTAAAAAATTCTTCTAGAAAACAAGTTCAGCTTAGTATGTGAACAGTTTTAGGGCTAATATTCAGAAAGTTTATGGCAGGCTGAAAATGAAATGGTAGGCTGGTAAGAAACTCAAAAAACCTGACTTAAAATCTATAATTTGCAACAAATTATCAGCAAATTTATTTGACAGCTTCTTACCATCCTGAGAAAACTGCAAGAGCTAGGGAGTGTCACAGATTTTTCCATAAATTGTTCAAAATCAAGACTTGGTGGATGCCAGAACAGTAACTGTCCCTTTGTACTTCATCTGGTGACTCCTTGTTCTCCTTCAAAACTATTTCATCAGAAACATCATTTGAATGGATTTTGTCATTTTTAAGCAGACTCTGCAGCCCAATAAAGCTGTAGCTCTGCAAGCATTCCAAGTGGATCTTTCACTGGAAAAGGAAGTCCCATTTCTGGCCACATTTCCACCCCCATGCCTGCTGCTTTTTCTTTGCCAAAGTAAGAGGGGGGGGGGGGGNTTGAGTCACCAAAGATTTGGCAAAATGCTCATGCAGGGATTTAGTCAGGGTCAGGTACTGAGCCCACAGCACCCACAGCTACACATTTACACCAAGGGGGAGGGAGGGGTTCACTGTGGGGAGGGAGGAAACACCAGGAAAGCAAAGCTGGTGCTGGGTAAAGCTGCTGTCTAAAATACAGCACCATCCACTCTGGAGCACGGAGGGGCCAGCAGCAAACACTGATGCTGTGCTGCTCTAATGGAAAATGTTTCCAACTAAGTTGTGACACTGAACATATCCATGGGTATGAAGCAGTCAGATATCACCTAGTTCTGAAACAAAGTTTTGTGCATGTTTCTGTGAGTATTCCACCTACCAAATGGACATCAGACATACCTATATTTTAAATGCCTTCTCTCAGGTAGAGTACTATGCAGTTACAGTTTTTAAAGCTGGGTTAACCCAGGTAAGTAAGTTAAAAACTGGCTTCTTGTCAGTTGTCAGGCTTTCTGTCACTAAAATCTGACAGATACAAGTATTTCCTGCCTGCTTGAAGTCTAAACTTAAGAGATGGCAGGAGAGAGTTGTTCCTGTATTATAAATAACACAAGCAACTATAAAGGAAATGTGAGCTGTGACTTTGAATTTAACTTTCAGTTAATATTTATATGAGTAAATTTATCTGAGGCTTCTCATGCTTGTACTATTCTCCTGGTTACAAAAGAATTAAAGGTACTGTAGTGTAAAATTTTGAGCTATATCTGAAAGTGATCAAGTGCTAAATGCTGTTCTCTCTTGGATTCATGCTCAGAATGTGTGGGTTCCTGAACATGGTAATTGAAACAAATTGGCTGAAAACAGTTTCAGAATGTGAACCAGTCTGTCTGTACACTAGCAAAAGTTTACAAACCAGTGTTGTAACAGCAGTTGATTTTTTTTTATTTATGCTTACAATATTTTTTTTTCCCTTTTAGTTCTCATCCGTTTCATAATCATGCTCATTCTCAATATTTGGGTCACAGCCACAATCCTACACTACAGGAAGACTAAAAAGACTGATTAGAAGACATTCATCAGCACACATATCATTACCATGAAAAAAATATACTTAGGCCTAAAGAATTTAAGAATTCCTCAAAGACCAAAGAAACTCTCTTTCTCTAATACTTATGGTTTAGCATACTTATAGTATTTCCAGTACTTACACAGTTACAGTATAGTACATTCATGCTTACTTTCTCTTAGAAATAATTCTGCTAAGATACTTAATTTAAGCAGCATATTTTTATTGGTAATTTCAGACAAGTTTCACTGATATCACATTTTTCTCTGGATTTTTTTTTACTACAAGGTATTTCATAATTAGATGTATATATATTCTGGTATCACTTCAGTACTTTCTGGTTACATATAAGCAATTTTCTTCAATTATACACAATCAATTTTGCACCAACATAATGACTCGTCCTCCTGCTGCAAGACTGAAAAAGCACAACAGATAGTTTATCTTCTTGCAAGCAACTCAATTAGTTCAACATTAACTGTCTGTATTTTAGGATGAAGAAAATCTGAGTCAAGGCCCAATCCAGAGTAAGGTTTTAAAATGGTCTTTTACTAAATCACAAATCCAGTTGGGATTGTAGCACTTACATGCAACACTTAAATAGTACAGTTTATACAGCTGATACAGGATACCCAGTCACTTTCCTCAATATACCCAGTTTTTATTGGATAAGAGCAAAAACTCAGCTATGAATTCTTTATCAACCTGAGCTCTCATTCACTGAACATACTGTTTTGGGAACAGCAGGGACTAGAATGTGTGGGATTAATGAAACTGTGACCAACAGTTTAAAATGCTGTTCAAGCAGAAGTTTCTGGAACAATATCCAGAATTCCCAAACACCATCCATACTGACAGTGACATGTGCACCTTGATGCATTTCAGCAGGGTGATCTCCCATGGTTGTCAGCTTTTGGTGACACTGCTCTGTGGTTTTTGAGTTTTGGCCTGCCAGTGCTAAGTGTGTTGAAGAACACAGACTTCACTTAGATTTTTACTTCAGAAATTCTAATAATTTTGTAGTACTTAGAGTAAAAAGGGGGAAAGGATATTCTTGACAAGTATTAACAGAAGATTTTGGTTTTGGAAGTACTGCCCTCACAACCAAAAGTTACATTAGTAATCATATAGCTCGCTCTAATTTCTCATTACATTCCCCAAAATTAAAAAATACAACATTTCAAAAGAGTTCTTACAGTATTCTGTTGATTGGCATTAAAAACCAAGGCACCCTTGATCCCAACCCTTGAAAACAAAGGGAAGACTGCACTGACTACATTTGAAGCAGGTTGTCTTTGTAACATTCTAAATTGTGTGACTGCTGTGGAGCAAAGGGATCTGCAGGAGCAGATGTTTCTGCCAGTGAGCATGCAGCAATTGGAGCAGGGCCTTCACCATCAGAAAACAGCTGGTTTGTACTCTGACATTTTAGTGGGAAGGGCTGGGAAGAGATGTGTCTGTGGGCATTGATTTCATGTATCCCACATTATTGAGAGCAAGTCAAAGATGAGCTTTTTTTAACTGCTCCAATAAAATGTATAAATCTTTCTATGTTGGTTCAAAGATTAATTGTAAACATTCTGATTTTATTAAAGCTGTGTAAAGTATCTGAAGTCATCTAAATGGTGGCATGTGATATATTTTCCAGGTGATATTAATAAATGCTATTCTTCAAAATTGATAGTGTCATTCTTACAGTTAATTTTAATTGCATTTGAGTTGTTATCGTTTCCATATATGGAAAAAAAATGAAATATTCATTACAGGTCATAAATGGGCAGCTTCCACCTTAACACTTGAAACATCAGGCTGAATATTGACCTGCCAAGTGCTAAAGAGCTCCAGCATCTTAAAATGAAAAAAAAACACACTTGCTTTTTAATTAAAGCCTTTTCTTGATAGAGAAAGATTTGTATGAAATCCAAACCCTCTCTGTTATTGACATCTTTCATACTCCTGAATGATGCTGTAGCAAAATTAAGCTGCTCCATTTGTGGTTTGGGAATCAGCACCTCAAGTTGGTTTTTATCATAAAATACTGAAAATGCATTTAAGAACAGTTCTTAATAGGTTACTTAACACATTTTGAATAAATCACCTTAGAAACCTGTGGGGGAAAAAGACTGAGGAAAACAAACAAAGCTGGGTAATTAATGAACTTAAGGTAAAGTAATTTTGTGGACTTGGAAAGCTGGACCATGAGTTCTTATTCAAGCTGCAAGAGATATGGAACAAATCAGAAAGTAGCAGTAAATAGTTTTACACACTTTCTCCCCTCTCAGAGAGTTAACTTCTTTCACTTTCATAAACAGAGGCACATTCAAGTTCCAGGCAAGCCCCATGAAAGCACAAGACCCTGTGTTTTCCAGTCGGTAGAGAATAATCTTCTCAGTGGCTGGATTAAAGGCAACAGCTTTAGACAAGTACATAGGCAGGATAAATCTTGTTAAACTCATCATTCACCAGTATCAGGGTGGAAACAAGGACGTCACTTGCTAAGTTATGCAGCAGTGGGGCAAAAGCAAGCAGGGAAAGCATCTTGGATTTATGGCAGAAGGTGTAAGCAAGTAAGCAGCTCTTACCCACAGGGCTGGAAGTAACTCAACTCCCTTCAGAGATGCTGTACGAGTGTGGAATTACACACTTGGTGTCTAATTGTACCAGTCCACAACAGCTCCCAAGGTAACACAGCCTGTCCTGCCCTGACTGACAGTGTGGGTCCTGTTGGGGGCTTTCAAAAAACGTTGAGTCTCCTTGGCTGTGAAAAGACAAGATCCGAATTCCAGTACAGTCCACTGAATAACCTCGAGTACCTCCAGCAGTGGGTATGATGAACTGTGGCTGGATTTGGCAACAGGTAAGCTAGGGGCTCACTTCAGCTGCGTGAGGGAAAACATTTACCATGAGGTTTGCTATCACAAGAATGAGGATGTGAGTCCAGAGGCAGCAGGCTGCAGGTCTGACAGCGAGGCTGTGGGCAGTGGAAGATGTGTATCGTTTATTTTTCTGAACTGTCCTCAGTGAACAGAACATTGAAGGCAAATGCAAAACCATCCACTCTCCACCCCATGGACCTCCCTATCACTGGGCATTCTGTGTGGACAGAGATGTCTTTCCTTGTGCTGCTTCAATCCAGCAAGGGGTGCTGATGTTTGGGCAGCCCTGTCCCTGCCTGACCCCTGAGCCTCTCTGCCTTGCACTGTGCACGTGGCTGCTCCCAGTCCTGGCTCTGCCCAACAGGAGAGAAAGGAGTGAGCTGGGGAGGCAGTGACACCCCCAACCACTGCAGATCTAGAGCTGGACTTTAGTGCAGTTTGACTCTGGAGAAAGTAATTCAGAATTAACTGAATGGCCCCAGTCTTACAGAACACCTTCACTCACTTGTTTAAATTAAATAAAATTACTCTTCCTCCACCAAACAATCATTATCTATTTAGTGACACATGTAATAGGGGGAAAATAAAAAAGGAAATAACAGCTGAGTCCACACAAGGAACTGCTATAAATGAAAAGCTCCACCAATGTGGAGATAACTGAAATGAGGTAGCTTGTCAGCCATGTATTTTCCCTGATGATAAATAATGACTTTCCTCCAAATTCTCTTCAGGCTGGTTTTTCCACTCTCTTCCAAATTCTTCCATACTTGAAATTCATATTTATGTATGCAGCAGAGCATGAAATGTCACCTTCATCACTAATAATGGTCTAAGGATGTCTCACTTTTGAAGGTGAGGAAGCTGAAAAAAAATCTTAAAATAGGGTGTTATAAAGTTCTTGGTTTGTACTGAATTTAATTTGCTTGATTTTGAGCCAGAGTTCTCCAGGACACTGGAGAGTTCTCAGTGATGACAGCTGTTGAGATCAAACAGGTGCCTGGGAGCCACAGTGAACATCACTGTAAGAATCTGACAGATCATCACTTGTGGTGGATCCAACAACAAGACCTGGCCAGCCTCAAAGACCTGAGTCCTGATGGACCTCAGGTGTTTCCTGCCTAATGGCAAGACAGACATACAGACATTTTCGAGTTAAAGGTGTCAGCTATTCCATTCTACATTGGCAGTAGTTTGGGGCAACCATCTCTGTCTTGGAAAAAAATCCAATCTTTGCACCAGGGGTAAAATAAGAGACTTTTTGCATCATGGTTTTGATAAAATTTAATTTGTGATACCTGAAGGACAGTTTAAATAATTGTAACAATTTTGTTCATACCCTGTTTTGTTTCGTTATTTTATCTTAGAACTGTGCTAAATTGTCAGAAGCCTAAACAGGTATTTCTGTGCATTATGTGGTATCACAGAATCAGAAAGGGAGGGAGCTTTAAGAGGGCAGACACCTCATTTTGTCTGTGAGGTATTCTGAAAAATGATGTAAAGGACAGAACCTGCACCAACCTAAAATGTGACAATTTGGCTAATGATGATTCTGATTCAAACTGAGTAGGAACATTGCTTCATGGTGAAAATCAATTCTACTCACCACCTTATTATACTTGCAAGATTATCTGTGCATATGCCTGTTCTGGAATGTACAAGATTTCTGCTTTGGAATGTGAAGGCTTTGGCCAGCAGTACCAAGACTTGAACTATATGAAAACCATAAATGGAAGAACACACATGCTATGCCTCAATGTTGCTTCTGTCATGTAAATCATAACTCTCAAGGAAGCATGAATTGAGTTTCTGTAAAGCATATTTTAAATAATTACTGGAGAGAAATTCTTTCACCTTTGACTATATACAGACCCTGTATAGAGTGGTGTGACTTTCAAGAGTTTGACTTAACTTTTGAGATATTGGGGTTTTTTTTGCCATGAAAGTCACTGTCAGCACAACTTAAAGTCTTCATGGACTCTGAGCTCAAAGGTGTTTTCTTCTCTCAGCCTCGTGTTCTTTTAAGTTTGTGCAAATCCCCACCTTCCAGTAATACAACTCCCATTGCTGTAGCTCAGAACAGGGCAGGCAGGGGAGGCTCCCCCCCATGGCTCCCCAGTGGACTAAAGGCTTCACAGATCCTACTGAATCTCAGTGGCCCTCAGGACACAGGGACTGTAATATGCTGGAAAACATCACGAAGACACATGAGACCATGGGATCCAGCAAGCAGATTGAAGTCCTGAAGCTGCAGCCAGGCCTGCTCCAAGAGCCTACCAGAAAATGGAACAGTTGAGGTCAGAGACAGCACAAAGCAAATCAATATGAAAAAGGGCTCAGACCAGGGGGCACCCAGCTCCTTCAAGCTTAAAAAGATTAAGGGATTTAATATCTCAGGGAACTCCCAAAAAAAGTTCTACCAGTTCACTTGTTAATAAAAAGTAGCACACACTGAAGGCAATTCAGTGCCCAAAGTCTGAGCAGCTGGTGATCCAAAGGAAAAGAAGACTGGCTGTGATCTCAGCAGCCTGCTGTACTCCTCACTGGACAGCCATGCTTACCAAGTGGTGCAAGAGCATTCTGGGCAAAAAACACCCCAAACAGTAATGACAAATGACAAGAACTACATGACATGAGGCCTACATGGAAAACATACGACTATGGAAAGAAACAGGCACACATTTCTCAACAAACACCGAAGGCCTAGACCTTAACATGAGGGGGTAGGATTGAAGTATCCCATGCAGTTGTCTTGGCTGTGAAAGCATTTCTGTGCAGCTCCTCCAACAAGGGCTGCAGGGATATGACATTACTGGACTCTCTGCCCTTTCTTTGCAGGGTGATGATGTGTCTTTCCAGAGTTCTTTAAGATATCAGGACTACATACACTTATAACTGAAATTTTGTGACCTTTCACCATGACTTTCATTTTGAAAGATCACTTTAATCTTGCAGCTTCTACAAGATTATTGGACCAAAAGCAACTGCAGTCAAATCCAAGGCTTTACTCTTGCAATTATCAAGTAGTAATGTGGCTTTCTTACCTTTATAGAACACTGCTTCCTGCCTACAAAAGTGACAAAGATTCCAAACCCAAATTTTCATTAATAAGACCTGGTAAATAGCATCCCTGTGCTAATAGAGGGATTTTCTCTACATCCCCACTTCTTGGAGCTGTGTTTCTACAGTTACAGCTTTTCCATTCATTGCAGCAGTTTCTGGGGAGAACAAGGCTGGATGTGTTTTGAGGGTTCTTCTCTGCTACACACATTTCCGCAGACTGGTCTATTTTCTCAGATGAGAATGTCTGAGTACATATACCTGTCCACTTTTTAGGCAACTTCAACATGGAACACAAACTGTAGTTTCAGAACCACTCCATGAACATCTTTTATGGAGATTCAAAAGAAGACTCCTTCCCATCCTCATGAGGGACACTTCAAAGCAACAGGCAAACCCTATGATCCTCAGGATTCTGATAGAGCCCTAAATGGTTCAGAAGATCAACTTAAAAATAAGAAATAATGTTTTCAATTTAAAGTGTACTATGTGCAGTGATGATAATTTGTAAAAAACTGAAAAAGGCAGCAATCCTGTCAGAGGTCAATGAGTGCACAGATGGTGTTTTTAGTCACACTGTTTAGTTTTAGGTAGTTCTGTGAGGAGCAGAGAGGTGGACTCGATGATCCTTACAAGTCTCTTCCAACTTGGTATATTCTATAATTACATGAAAAAATCAATCATTATTTTAACATGAATGTCAAGGCAAACTATCCAGTAATGTGGAGGAGACTGAAATACTCCAGTTCACTGAACTGGACCTTGTAATGTTTGTTCTTCTGCCTCAAAAACCGAATAAGGAGGTGATTAAGATTAATTTGTAAGAGCAATGCAGGTAAGAAGTTTGCTTTCATTTAAGTTCTCTCTTTTCACACCAGCATCCCAAATACAACCTCACAAGCACAGGATGGATAAAGGCACTTGGGACCAAAATATATAATCCTCTTCCAAGGATGATTCTGTCAAAGCTAGATGGGAAACTAATACATTGTAAGATTACAAGAATAAATGCTCAAATTTCTAATTATCACTTGACATTAGAAACTAAAAAGAAACTGAAGAGAAAAAGCACATAATTTCAGTGGTAGCTTTCCTGGCCTTGGTGCCTTCAGAGAGCCACTGAATGCCTGTCAAAATTTAGGAGGTTCAGTGTTTTCAGGAGGCAGTAAGAGATTTAGACACATGCAGTGAAATTTCAGTGATGTCTTAAATTTGGCCCTGTCACTGCTAAGATCCTTGAGCTTCTTGCATGTTTCCAAGTCCTACATCCTACTGTGATTTTATGTCATGGTTTTGGTTACAGCATCAGCTGTGCTCAAAAGCACAAGAACCACCAGTTTTTCTCTAGTTAAAAGCAGACAAGGTGCTGGATTGCTGGCAGTGCTGGGAGGGGCTGCATTTTGGCAGGGACCACAAGAGGTAGGGAATTGCAGCACACAACTAGGACAGACATGGAAAGGTCTTTCTTACACCTCACAAGGTAATTCTGATGGGGGTCTGCCTGTCCTTCTGTGCTGGTGAGCTCTTGGATTGGGAACTAAAGAACAACTTCCTTATAAGTGCCTTGAGCTCCTGGCTCCAAGTTTGACCCCTGTTTTTTCCAGAAGAATAATCTGCAGCTTGGCTATGCCACTTGTTTATTCTTGAGAGACAAAAGGACTTGCAATGAGAGAATTTTCTATAAAATAGAAAATAAAAATGCCCTGTTTGCTTAGCTGCAAAGCTGTAACAAACTGTACAAGCCTGTAACAAAAAGAAAATGTTAAAACATCAGTGACTTTCAAGACAAATATTCCATGAATATGCTCTTCTCTCAAAAATATTAAAAAAATATTAGGCCATAAGGAAACAACACAATCTCCAGGAACTAGCATTAAAGAGGGGTTGGCATTTCCCAGCAGGATAAGGGAGAAGAACAGAAGAGCAGCTCTGCCTTTTGTGTGCTGGGTACGAAGCGAGGTTGGTGGCCCTCAGCCCTGGAGGCAGCTGCGCTGAGCTGGCTCCGCTCTGTGGCACAGCCCAGGGCACAGCACCCCCAGAGCTGCCCAGGACAGCCTCAGCACACCCTGCTGCACGTGCAGCTAAAGACATCTGAACAAGCACGGCATTTATAAACTGTGGCGAGCAAATACTGTCATACAGTACATTTCCTAAAATGTCAGGCTTAGCAGGGCCTCGTGGATTCACAGTAAATGAGGGCAAGCCAGGGAGAGAAAGTGCAAAGGATCCAGCCCCAGCAGTGGGGGAGCTGCCAAATAGCTCCCTTGGAGTCTGTGCTTCCTCTGCACACGGGCTTTGCTGGGCTGCCTTTGGAGCAGCCCTTGCTTTTCCCATATCTGCTGCAGTAGTTATCTTTAGATTAAATATTTCAATTAATTACCAGCTTCCAAAGTTCAGGAACTATTTTACCTTACTCAAATAGTTTATTTAAAAATATATATATATATATAATATTCTCCAATTCAGAAAAGGATAGAACTTTCCACAATGTAACATTTTTATATATATATATAAAATATTTATGCATTCAGTGAATGGAAACAGTTTTACTGTATACATTTTTAGTGTTGTACTCTATGCAGTCTGCATTGTCTAAAAATATACCATACTTCTGTAAATTAAAACAAGCAGGGAAAAACCACTGTAGCTGTGCTCTGGGTTATAATACCTAACAGAAATGATATGAAAGTTTTAGTTTTGAATTTGAGAACTCACAAACGACATTTTACTTTGTGAGCGCATAAATAGAAAACTGAATACATTCTTGCTTTGTTAAGTTGAACTGTAGTTGAGGTTACAAAATGTAAATATATTTATTAATTTTCAGTATTTCAGTGTTTCCAAGTCCACCTTTCATGATAGTGTTAAATAAAACATGGTCCTATCCTTCCAAACATTTCAACACTCTTTAAAAAACAAAAACAAACAAATAAAATTTTAAAGTGAAATGTCCTCCTTCATTGAAGTGTTAGATCATATTTTAAATTACTGCACTCCCACACAATATTTTATATATATAT
>VZTB01003475.1:1264100-1357790 GCA_013397245.1 Thryothorus ludovicianus
TATATATAAAGAGACCAAATAGGAGACTACATTTTTTACTGTCAATATGTTTAACATCGCTTACTGTAGTTGTATAAATCATGCATTTTTCTGGGATAATTATGAACACATCATGAATGAGCCCACATAAATTATATTTTTTCTACAACTCCAAGTTAAAAAAGTCAGATTAAGTGCCTCTGAGGCCCTTTCTTTTCAGCTATCAGTTCTCAAAACACACTACTGAAATATTTATCTATGCCTACAGCTATGTGCTAGAGAACCAGATTAAAACTTTAAAATACATCTACAGTATGTTTTACTTTTCTTAAAGTTTGTGACAGTCCTCAGATACTGTTGTGAAATGTAAAAAACAGTCACAGATTCTTTTATTTTCCAGAAATAAAAAAAAAAAACACATCTAGAAGAGTATGCAAAAACAAGGCAAAATGAAGTTTCATAGCACTTAATGAGGGTTAATATAAGTCAATAACTAGCACTGAGGTTTGTAAAAAAGGGCTGGATGAGCAGTTACATGTACAAGCAAATGGTCTGGTAAATCCCATGCTCTCCAACATTGTTTCTGTAACCAACACTTCTCCACCCTTAAAACCAGTCCATATACATTCAAAATAGGTTGACACTGATATACTTACTAGGTGTAGAAATAGTGCACTATTTTTTCTGCCACAAAGCAAAACTGCATCCTAAGAGCTGGTAAACTTTCTTTTTCCTTAAATAGAAAAAAATGGGCAAAAAAACCTTGAAAAGAAATTTAAATTAAGGCAATTAGAAAGGTAAAAGGGGACTGCTCATGATGACATAACTGGAACTAGTATATACTTCAAACCTATTCTAGCTGCTGAACACTGACATGCAGCTTCTGATAGATGAGTATGAATGATATAAACTTCAACATTATGGCTTTATACAAGTGCATAGTTGCAAATGCAATAAGTAACAGTATCTGATTAATAAGCATAAAAAAATAAAGTGGAAAGATTTTTAAAACCCTCTTGCAGTATTACAGTACAATATATATACACAGTTTAATGGTCACTTCTTACAGATGCAGTCTATATCACTATGGTGGATCTTCCTCCAGTTCTACTTGCAGACGTGCTGGTGGCATCTTTACAAAAGCTGGAAAGTCACTTTCTTCCATGTCAATACTCATTCCTCTCGATCCTTTTATGAAATGTAGTGTATGTGTCTTGCCAAGAAAGCTTTTGTGGAACAGAGTTTAAAAGGTTACCTAACATATCCTTTGACAATTTACCAATCTTTCCTCAACTGATCAGTCACTCGGGAGAATACAGGAAAACCCTCAGACATTAGTAATTTATATTGCAGCAAAAATGTAAACCTCTGATATATATAGCACAATCTCTCAGGAAAATATATATTTTTAATATATTTTGGGATATGTTTCAGTCTTGCTGTAATGGGAAGAAAATTATCACCTTGACTGTGTCTGCATTCACAGAAAGCAGTTAGCTGAAAAAGAAGCAGAAGTTTGGTCAGTAAATGCAACAAATGTAAATCTGACAAAAATATACTTCTTCAAAGTCTTCATTTAAGATGAGTTCATCATTGTACTTGTGAGAAGCACTTTTCCTCTGCATCCAACAGCAACATTACTTCAGTATAGCACATCTTTACACACTGTAATCCCAAATCAATCAAACCCCCTTGCGGTACATGAGGGTAAAGTACAATATGCACAGTGTAGTAGTTACTTCTAGAGGATTAGTGATCAGTAAGCTTTTAATACACAACGACTCCGTATATGGAATTAATGTAATGCTCATTACTGTGAACACTAAGCCAGTTAAGTTCTCCAGGAGCTGGTTCCTCAGTTCCCTGAGCACACAGCTGAGGTACAGCCCCAGTGCTGCTGTTATACAGCTGAGACACATCTCATATACTGTTTAAAACAATTCTTAGGCATTTAACATTTCGGCTTTTTTCTGTTTAAATATAAGATTGCATCAGCATGTGAAATGATCAGATACTGAGGTCTATAAAATAGGTAAAGCTATTTGCAGTACATCCAGAATTAAGCCATGGGACAAATCAGATCACTGCAATGACCAGATCCTTCTAAAGCAGTCAAGGAAACCACATCACAGAAGCTGCAAACCCGTTTGTTTACATAGTTTTCAAATGCGTGGTTAGGTACCCAGAAAGCACAGCACTGCAAAGGAAAGCCAAGTCAAATTCACTTCAGAACAGAGGTATAAAAGCAAAAGGCAGAACTCCAGTGATTTCATGTCTGCTAGCCATAGACCAGTCAGTTGATATTCAAAGCTTAAAAATTAAAAGTGTTTGTAAATCTCAAGTCTATTTCAGTTAAACATCCAACTGCTACCATCTCCCTTTCATCCTTCAAATATTCTCTGCTGAGATTAGCAGTATTAGCATTAGAGATGAGCAATGACCCTGAAAACAGCAGGTTGTTTTTTTTTTAGGCAGGCAGACATGAATTTTGAAAAAAAAAAGAGATCTAAAATTAGAAAAAATAAAAACACTGACAAAGGCAACAACTTTGTTTTAATGAAAATGACTCCTCTAAAAGTTCAATATTCAATATGATGAACAGAATCTCATTTTTCTGTTTAAAATATTAAAATGAGATCTTGTATTTTCTCTGCTTTGAGAAACAAAATCCAACATAGCATGCTGTATTCAAAGGCAAACAAATCCATTCTTCTCAATTTAGATTTACCCCTTATACTTCTTCAGAAATCAAAAACATCGTCATCATCATCATCACCATCATCAATATCATCAACATCATCAAAGGACCAATCCCAGTCCTTAAATGCCAGATCAAGTAATCTGCAACAGGAGGGTTTGATGTTTAATGAGTGTCACACTTCTATAAAAGACTTGAAAATTCCTTTTGCTATCACTAAACCTTTTTAACTGAAAGATTGTTTAAGGTAGGTGGGTTTGTTCCTTTGCCTATCACGAGTATGAAGCTTCAGCTAGTGTTCATGTAAATTAAGAATATTGCATTCGTTGTAAATCCATCTCTAAAATAATTCCATTCAATATAGAACACTTACCATATTGATTTTTCTCTCTAGAATTTCAGTAGGAAAGACCAACATGTACCTTTAATAAAACTATCTGCCTTCTGTTTTGTTGTGGTTCTTGCTGACTGAGGTGGTTTTATCCTGCTATCCCCTTCCAGACAATAATGCAAACCTAACAATTTTCCAATAAAATCGAGTGATTTTAAGTGCTGAAAAGAACATTGAATAAGATAGCTTCATCTGAATGCACAAACAAATATAGCAGGATTTTACTGTATCCCAAATACAGGGTGATTACACTCTACAGCTATTCTGAAGCTCATTATTTAAAGTTAAGCAATGCCAAAAAAGAGGATATATCAACTTGTTGTCTAGGCCTCCCTGTCTGTGCTCCTTGTATGGTCACTATAGAACAAAGAAGGCAAGCAAGGCAAACCCTGTCAGCAAATGAGTCATTTTACTTATCTGAGGCTTTATTTTGGGATGGGGTGAATCATTGTCTAGAAGCACTTCTCTCTTTCTGTTGTAATACCTTAAGTACTAACTTTTCAACTGCTACAGCCACAGCAAATGAAACCCAGCCTAGTCATCTCTCCAGTGGGCTGGAAGGATCCTAATGAGGGTTGTATGCCAAGCATAGGATGCAGGCATGGAAACCTTTCCCTAAGAGAGCATCATATAAACATGTTACATTGTTTATTACAGTTAATCACATCTTTTAAACAAAATGGGTTTCAGAGGAATTTGGATTTTCAGGCTTTAAACTATTTAAACCTTTAAATGTGATATAGCCCTTAAAAGGCTCAATATTCATTTGTTATATGAACTACGGCTACTATGCTTAAACAATTTATTAGGAAGGGTCAGACACTAAAGTTGGTTTTTTTCAATTATGAATTATCCATTTGGCATGATTCAACCAAATGGCTAAGCAGAAATTATATGGTCTGTATGAGAACTGGTCTGCCTGTTCTTAAATCCTCATGAAGAAAAACAGCCACGAAAATCTTGAAGAAACCATCATCTTGTGAAATTCCTAGCAGGGACAGCATTTTTAGAACCAGGCAGCTTGGAAGGGACCTCAGATGGTGTCCAGCCCAACCTCCTGCTCAAAGCAGGGTCAGATGCAAAGCCAGCCCAGGATGCCCAAGGCCTGTCAGATGGTGAGGGTCTCCAGGGATGGAGCCTTCCAGCCTCGTTGGCCTCCCTCTCTGCATTAGCTTTTCCCTCTATCCAGCTGGAGTGTGTCCTGGTTCAGGAGAGCTCCTTGTTCCTCATCCTGCCACCATGCAGCACTGATGAGCCTGGCTGTGTCTCCTGGCTGCCCTCCCCAGGCTGGGGCAGGCTGCTCTGGGAGTCCATCACCTGGGCTGAAGGAGCCCAGCTCCTGCAGGCTCGCACCATCCTGGGGCCCTCTGCTCGGTCCTTCCCCAGGGTGCTGATGTCTGGTTGGAATCTGGGGGCTCAGGTGGAGGCAGTGTTGTGCTGCAGACTATGGAGTGGACAGAGGGGTATCATCTCTCCCCTCACTCATCCAGCTGTGCTCCTCTTGGTGCAGTCCCAGAGCCTGCCTGGCTGCCAGAGCCCAGTGCTCAATCCCTAGACTGAACTGGCAACTACATCTTCGTTCTTAATAAAGTTCATAAAGGAAAAGTAATTATTTCATATGGTAAGCCCTTGCACAAAAACTCATAGAAGCAACACTGAGATATAAATTTGCCATAGAAATTACAGTTATTTATGAGTATGTGGTTTCTAATTAAAGGTGTTTAAATCCAAACAAACTTCCACTGGTTTGACAGACCTGCATTATTCTGGTAATAGGTGACATGATCTCACAGAACTGTTAGGTAGATTTGCAGGCTAACTTGGAAACTTAAACTGAAGAATTACATGCTTTACACACAAAAATACTTATCCTCCTCCTTTTCCCACCAGTATAGAATGGTAAATACTGTGCTATGAAAGCATTCTGTACAAAAGTTCAAGATTAAAAAAAGAGTATTGAAAGGAGAAGAATTATTTGCAAAACACCTAAAAATAGCTATTGAAAAAAAAGTCAGAATTTATAATATACCTTTATATGTTAACAGCAAGAAACTGAGTAACACTGTTAAGTTAGACTGTAAACAGTATGCAGAAGAAAAGTAATCTACTTGTCCCCCAAATTGTCATGAATGTTTTCCTGATCCATGCTTTAGTGTCCTATCACTGAAATTTTGGCTATTTTTGCACAAAGAAACTCTTCAATAGTTGGACCCTAAAAGGTGATTTAAATGCTTTTTCCCTTTATGATTATAATAAATCTATTAGTTTAAAATCCAAATTATGAGGTCTGATTCTCTTTCAAATATGTAAATTAAATCATCAAAAATTAGACTGTATGAAGGTTGGGAGGAAAGTGAAATTAAATTACTTTAAGTCCTTCCACTATGCATTTCCACCCATTAAAATACCAGTATCTGTTTAAGATCTAACTCTTCATAGCATAAGGATGTTTTGTAGTAATAGCAGCATCACAGCAAGAGTGTGCTTCCCTGCATTCCCCACTGTAACTCTGGGCACTCACCCTGCCCAGGTTCACCCAGCCAGCTGAGATCCTGGTGCCAGTCTGGTCACAGAAAAAACAACAGCGATCCTGTCTAGGCACTGCCCAATTACCTCTCTGGGGAAAAATGTTAAGCCTTTACTAAAATGGAATACTGCAATGAACAAAGCCAAGTCAGACAAACCTTTCCACACACTGACAGCACTGGGAACTGATAAAAGCAAATATAAGCTAGTACTGCAGGTGATGAAAAAAGCAAACTGGAAAAAAACCAGAAACTCTGCACTGTGCAATCATATAAATGCTACCTGCAGAATGCTATCAACTTCCACAGCACATAGGATTCTGCTCCTTAGAAGTGATCCAGTAGTAAATTAACTATTTTTTTATCCAATCAGAAGAATCAGATAAGATCATTCTTTTCGGAGATTAGCATGAGACATTAGCATGAGACATTAGCATGAGTCCTTCTACCCTGAATAAGGAAGTGAAACCAATTGTACTAAAACATTTAGAACAATAAATTAAATAGCAGCTCTTGTGTCACCTTGGTTTGTTTGGAGGAAGCTGTCGACTTGGTCGTCTGATGGACTGGTTTGGCTGTACCTTCATGGAAGTTCTGGGAGAAGATCGAGCAAAGGGGTCTGGTGCTGGAGGCTTCTTGGGTATTTTTTTCACCAGTCGGCTCACCCATTTTTGCTGTTCTTCTGTAGAATTAGCTAACAGTAGTAGATTCTTTGCCGTAGAAATATCATAGTACACTGTAGAAAGATTTAAAAAATAAAAATGAATATTGTTATTATTCTAAACATGGCCCCGTACCAAAAATTAGACATCTGATTAGCATACTCTCATACTTGATGCAGACAAATCAGCAGAGAGGTCAAAAGCAAAATGAACCAGTAGGTTTCCTGGCTGCTGACAGGGCTTCCTCCTCATATTTAGAGAATAACAGCTTAGTACTGTGGAAGATACACATTCATGGGTGTGAAAACATGGGTAACACAAAGAGGTGTGGCTGAGACTGAGAAATTATATAATGTTGAGTCACAAGGAGCAACCTTCACCAAATGTAACCCCTTCCAGAGCACTGCTGTTTCCCACAGCAGAGCACAGCATACAGTGAGAGCACCTTACAACCCCACGCTCTGCTGCACAAGGATGACAACACAAGAGGAACATGCACACCACAGCTACGTGCCCTGAACTCAAAGCAGAGTGACCCTCATGGAGACACCCTCGGAAAGGGGCTGATGGCCACGTACTAAGAAAAGACAAACCAACATTTATGTTTAGTTGGTGCCAGACCATAACTACAATCCTCAGATCTATCAGAATGCCTTGTGACCAGCACTATCTACATATTCAAATACTTGCTACCTACCTTTGCAAGGCGCTATAATCTCTTCTTTTTTATCCATGTGATCTTTGTGACATTTGATATGGCAGCGGCGACATTCCAGAGCAGGAGGAGGTTTAAACATATGCCACAGTGGCTTCATACAAGCTTCACAATTGGTTGGGAAGTGGTAAAGAGTAGGTATAAACTCATGTCCTTTGTGACAAATATAATTTGACTTCTCTCCCATGGGCTCCACAGGAAATTCCTGTTCCTTTTTGCTCTCTCCTTCATTAGCATATAGGATCTAGAATGAAAGCAAAATAATCTCAGTACTCCTAGATGACAAATATAAATTCAGTCATTATCTAAGTACAAAGATTGAAGAAGTACACTAGGAATGATTTTTCAATGACTTTTTAGTAAGTATTTCATTATACAATATCTGAAATGCCACATCTGTTACACTAGAAACATTAATTTATTAAGGAATACCTGGAATATCCTAGGAATTTCCTTGGAATCTGCTCTGTACACATCAGTCTGAGTGACTGGTCGAACATGGAAGAGTTTGCTATAGGAAATTGTTTCAATAAGGACAAAAATTAATGTTACCACAATCATAAATGTGACAGATTGTTAGGATACAACATACCACATTAAGACTTAGAGCCACTGAAGATTTGTCGAATTTCTACCGATTTCTAACACTTGGTAAAGCCCTGTCTTTCAACCCTGCACATGAACTCCCAAAAACTCTAAATAAAAAGAAGTCACAAGCATCTAGCTATATTTGTGGAAGCACTGAGAAACCAGCATCATATGACTTTAATGGCTGCTGAGACCTTTCTAACACAATCCTGTCCCCATGCTCTGAATAGCCACATTCTGCAGTTATTAAGAAGAATAACCTACCTGTAGAGGCCATGTTGTATGAGAAAATATATGAACACTGAAAGTGATATCTACTCCGCTACAGTTTTCTTCACATATTTTGCTCCCAAGTGTGTGAGGAAGGTGTAGCTGAGCTGGTGGGGTCAGTTCAGTCACACCAGGGCTCAGTGCAGCTCCCTGGCTCAGCCTGAGCACCACACTGCTCCTCCTGCACAGAAAACCTCACTCTTCACCACAGTGGGTACCCAAGGGTCCAGCTCTACAGTTCAGATTTTAAAAAGTCATGTCCCACGTGATGTTGTGCTCCCAGACTGAACCTCAAAAGGCCCTTTGGTCTTTCCAACAGAGTTCACCCAAATCAGAAGGAATCACACATGGCAATACTTACTCTATATCCAATACCATATGAGGATTAGATTGTTCTTTATCTTGTTCGCTGTCATAGAACAGGATCTTCTTGCTGCTTACAATTACATACTGTTAGGAGAAAAAAGGATAAAACATATTTTAATCCAGCTCATCACAGATGTCAAATATGTTACAGCAATTATCCATCACATATGTTGTAGCAATAATTTTCTACAACTTGATTAAATGGTACCTAAGAGGACAATAGTAGTACTGTATACGAAGGCCATGCCAAGGAATTCATTGCATAACAAACAAAATTCTGATTACCTGATAAATCAAATTATGTTATCAGATTAACTGATTTTTAAATAATCTTTTTTAAATAATTTAAACTGACATTTAAGTATCGATGAAGAAACAAAAATGAAAGTCTGGAAGGAAGTATAATATAAGCTTTTCCTTTATATTTTACTGATTTAATTTTCATGTGGACTGGTAGAGTAACTGTCATTCTCTGCCTCTTTCATGTGTGCAGGTCACAACTAATAGGGATCATGCTTAAAAAGATCACTATTATACTTACCAGAATAGCTAGCAATGTTCACTAAAAAGCTAATTTCCTAAAAGATGTCCTACTTCCAGAATTTTGCCAAGAATTAACTGTATGACAGCAGTAAGGAAATTTGTATGAAAAAGTGTATGTTACATTTTGGACAAAGACTCATCAAAGGGGTTACTAAGAAGCAGTAAACAAATGAAGGCTGCACAAGGCAGGAAGAATAGGTTTTAATCTCATCTGCTAAATAAAGAAATTGTCAAGAGCACCTGTTTCCAGACTCTGCCTAATTCCAGCTATATAACACTGCTGGGAATGCTTATGGCATATATAAGCATTTGAAGATATGAATTACTGTTCTCACCTCTGGCTATACAAAGTGGTGTCTTAAACTATTGCAATTGTCTTAAGCTGCTCCTCTCAGATGTAGCTATACCAGCTAACATAATTTATACATTTAAGTAAGGAGAGAACATATACCAAAGAAAAACTGAAGTGTTGAAAAACTACAGAAAGCTTAAAGTTGAGACTATGCATGAAACAAAATCCTAAATCTGGTTTTCTTACCTTTTTAACCCATCCAAATTTTTTAGTGTTATTTCTAACAGGCATTGATAGCCAGCCTTCCAATCTTGATTCTGAAAAAGAGATATGTATTAAAGAACACACAAAACATTATTTTTGAGACTACTATGCATTTTAGAAGTTATTGAACATCAATAATAAAACAAGAGAGCAAACATGAGAAGATGAACTATTCAACAGTATGAGATCTTGCAAAATTTATCATGGTAAGCGTTCAGGAATACATTAAATAATGTAC
Organism: Thryothorus ludovicianus; assembly: GCA_013397245.1. Taxonomy (NCBI): domain Eukaryota; kingdom Metazoa; phylum Chordata; class Aves; order Passeriformes; family Certhiidae; genus Thryothorus; species Thryothorus ludovicianus. The sequence goes on from VZTB01003475.1 coordinate 1,273,632, forward strand.
CCTGAATACAGCCAATAACCAGCAATGCAATCACAAAGAAGGAGAAGACTCAAGGAAGAAGGGGAAGAACAAACTTGCAATTATAGCACACCCATTCTCTTTAGTAATTTTTTCAAGTCTTAGAAGCCTTATGTCTATCGACCTTTATCTTTTACAGCAGCACCTAAAGATATTAGTACAGATCACAAAACATCCAACCCAAGACAAAAAAAAAGGCAAATTACCACCAGAAATAATCTATATATACCCTGTATGTTGGGAAAATGTCAGTTTAGTATTCTAATTCATACTTTTTGGTCTGTGAATTTTTCTTTTCTCTAATTCTGTCTGTACCTCCTAGGCTTTCTAATCCAAAACAAGTAATTTTTGGCTAACCCTTAGGCCTTGCCTGAATTCAACTGCCCTTTCACACACTTGCAGTATTTCATATTACACTGGCACATTTGTCAGATTTGATTTATCAAGAGTATTGGGAGCTCAGCTGTTGTTTGACACACACATTTCAGTAGTCACCAAAAGCTCAACAGGATCACACTTTCCCAGTGCTTGGTAATATACAGGATCACACACCCTTTGACCCTATTTTTGTAGCTGCACTTAACACAAGTGTTTGTTCCCCCTATGTTTTATTAAGGGGAACTACATAATTGCAGTAATATTTTTCTAATGAGTTTCCTACCCTAGCAGACAACCTCTACTGCTGCTGAGGAACCTCCGAGTCAAAAATAGTGAAGTGTTAAGCATTAACAAACACAAAATCAAGGAACAAGCAGAAACATACTCCAAAATTACAAAAACTATTTTCCTTCTCATCAGAGGGCATTTGCAGGTTGCTCCCCTTGTTTAACACAGTGTAACAAATAATTACTAGACATTCATAGAATTCTTTTTGTGTCTAGAGAGACCTAAAGCAAGACACACAGATACACACTGTCTTCAACGTTTATTGCCCTACCAGCAATGCTGTTGGTGAACTATTTTAATACACATATCAAGTACATGAAACAGTTCTGTAATGTGTTTTGCCTCATACCTGTTACCTTATATTGTTCCTTTCAACTCCACCTCATAGGAAGTGTAGCAAGCATAATCTTGATGCAAAAAAAAAAAATAGTCTATCCCATATCCAGGAAGCACAGGTAGGGCAAAAGAATATGCATGTTTCTCCTATTTCCTAAAATAGGATTTTCCTAAATGAGAGCTTCTGATTATACTTCTTCACTTCTGGTGCCCATTCAATACTAACAGATCAGAAAAAGGGCAGAATATTCCAAACTTCTTACCATACATGCTTATAAACACTAGGAGGGGAGGAACAACAGAAGATACTATCCTACTTCAAAATATTTTGTAATTATGTCAGCAAAAAATCCCAGCTTAGCTATGATTTTTACTTTAGAACAAAGCAAATCCATGCACATAGCACAACAGCAGCTAACAAGGAAAAAAATATGTATGTATGTAGGTTTTCTTTCATTAGAAGCTTCAAAGCAAAAACCAGAGGATTAGGAAAATAGAGGAAATGCATTATTCTTTACTCTAGTTTGATGAAATAATGTCAAAATACCAAAAGAGGTTCTACCTTCAGTGGAAAGGTATTCACACTTAAAAGGAACCTCATGTGAAATAGAGAAATTTGAATGCAATAAAAAAACCACCTCTAACATTAACACCAAATAGAAGCTTTGTTAAAAGGGTGTATGTGTAGTCATATAAAATGAATATAAAATTAGTAAAACAGAGTCTTATCACTCATAATATACTTTTAAGGCAAAACAATGTAATACTCATAATAACGAATTTCTACAAGAAAATCATGTATGTTTAGATGTGAGGAGTTAAATGTTTCCACACTTCACTTGAACACACAGATTTGCTTTTCTGGTATCCAGTATCTTAGGGTCACACAGAGAGCTGCAGATACTGTGTAGAGGCTATCTCAAAAACAAGCCTGATTTATTCAAAGCCTCAATAAAAATAGTGGGTTTATAACTGTCACCAAGCATTTGCAAACATTGAGAGAAAACAGATCAGTTATTTGTTCATGCAAGCTTTCTCATGTCTTTGATGGCAATGTTTACTGCCGCTGCAGCATGTTATCTGCCAGATTTGGTTTATGTTTCTTTAATTATGTATTAATAGTGTTAGTTCTGAAACAGAGAAAATGACACAGTAAGAACAAAACCAAACGGTTCTCAGGGATGTCACCTGTGCTATCAACTTCTGTAGGGCTGTGGGAACAAGACAAAGGTTCTTCCTCTGAGTCAGAATCGGAATCAAGAAGCATGCGAGAACTGGAAGGCTTAGTGGCAATACTGACAGAGGTAGAAGAGTGCTGATAGGTAAAGGACATGGATTCCATAGTGTGGGATTGAGTGATATGGACTAAACATAAAGCATAAAGGAGGAAAAGTAGAAAAAAAAGTCAAAAGAGAATCTCTAAGAGAGTATTAGTTTTACATTTCATCACATACACACAATAATTGCAAAGTAACCATGAAAATAAAGTGAAAAAATATTTAGTTCTAATGGAGCACAACAGAATTTTTAAAAAATTCTTTAAATAAATATATGGTGAAGTATTACAACAGATAGACTTAGGTGCATGAGTGATCACTATCAAAAGATCGATAAGATGGTGGAAATTGATGAAGATGAAAATCACAGAATCATCAGACCATCAATTTAATATGTCAGTTTCTATGGAAAAACACTGGTATAAACACAGTTAATGCAGAAATATTAACAAAATTAACATACCAGGGAATCCATCATCTGCCTCAGCCTCTCCAGGCCCACTGCCTATGCTACTGTTGTCCAGCCCAATGTGCAGTGACTGCAGCTGGGAACGAAGCTGTTCAATGTCACTGTCTTTGCTGTCCAGAGTCATCTGCAGTTCAATTCGTATCTGACTCTCTTCTGCTATTTGCTGCAGGGATAAATTGCAAGATTTCCTATTATCACAGTATTTGGTTACTCAGAGAAAATTATGCAGAATTTGTAGCCAATCTCAATATACATTCTGTGTATTTTTTTTGTTTGGGGAAATTCAGAAATAGAGACTTGATATGCTATCTTAAAGTCTGTACCAATAGTATGATTTTACAGAAAATACTGCAATGTTTATATTTACAAACGGATCTTACTGCCTGCATTTCATTTATTTCCTTCTGATATTTGATCATCATCTGGGTTAACTTTTCTCGTTCAGACTTCAGTTCCATGTGCAGCTTCCTATTTTCCTTCTCCTTCCGCCGTACATCAGTGTCAGCTCCACGTTTGACCGGACCCTTCCGATTCATTATTTCAGCCAATTTATTCACAGCCTTCCCATGGGAAAGAAAAAAGTGACAAAAACCACACTAATAAATACACAGAGTTATGTTGTGAAGAAATAAAGTCTTCTCTCTGTCTATAACCAGGCACTTCTAACTATAAACTAAGACATCTGCAATCCAGTACTACAATCTTGCTTTAATTCAATGCATTACACAAAATATAAAAGAAGGTAATGATGCCATTTTTACGTGAAGCAAGCATTAGCTGTGTGAGCACTTTCACTCATTGAAATAATCCCTTCCATTTTCACTAGCTAGACTCAAAATACATCTTTGTATTAAAATGCCACTTGTTCAAAAAAACAATCTGGATTAAAATCAGAAATGTACTTCTTTATAGAACTTGTAGAGGCACATAAATCAAGACTGAAACCAGTAATATATCAAATCATTTGACAGAAATGAAGGCTTTTGCTGGTGGAATACATCTGGATTAGAAGTTCCTCTATTATGAATCATAAGGATCCAGTTTCACTACACTGAAAGTCTACTTAGAAGAAGGAAGAAAAAAAGCAATATATTTTCTTTCAGAGTAAAAACAAATAAAGCATTACTAGTACATATCAATAGTTTATAACGGAAAGCATTCTATTAAAAATTATTTGATACATGAACATGGTATCTACATGCATTTAAATATACGTTCTTACCTGGGTTTTTAATGTTCTTTCATTCAACAACTGTTTCTCAAATTGTGCTTTAATATTTCCTACATTTGCTTCTTCTTCTTTTAGTTTTGTAATTTCTGTAGAAAGGTAATTAAAAGAAAATCTATGAAAACTCATTACCAACAAATATAGTACTATTAAAGAACAAACCTAGTTTTGATTTAAATCACACTTCATTTAGAGATTACATACGTTCTTGTGCTTCCTTCAGTTTATTGTTTAGCTCTTCTTTCTCATTTGCAAGGTTAGCTACATCACTGGTGAGTGTCCTATTTGCTTCCTCCAACTGAAAAAAAAAAGAACATGTGACTGTGTAACAAAACTCATTTGGCAAACGAAGCATTACAGGACAGAAGGAAATGCTACAGAGTGAGACCAGGATAAGGATAAGAGGACTTGCTGGAAGAGGGGTAGGGGCACACAGAAGAAAGAATGGTCAGAGAAATGCATGGGAGAAACACAGTAAGAGATCCTTGAGTTTCAATCATAAGAAATGAATATTTTTAAAACATTAGATATACTTGTATAGCTCTAAATCTGCTAAAGAGCAATGAGTAACTCAAACTGCAAATAAAAGTCATGTACAACCTCTACCAAAACTACAGATCATGTAACTCACCGAGGCTATGGTGGCATCTTTCTCAGTAAGTTCCTGTTTATGCCTTGCCATCATCTCTTTAATCTCCAGCTCTTTCATAATCTTTTCTTTTTCCAAATCAGAGTACTGCTCTTCAGCAATGGAACGGGCAAGTTGTTCTGAATCTGCTTTTGTCAAAGTAATCTCTAGCTGAGCAGCCAAGGAATCCCTGCAAATTATTGATATATACTTTTAACTTTAAAATGGGTAGGTTAGGGAGGGGAGGAAAGAAAACAACAAAAAGCCATTCTAATCTTTTATGTATTAGTCCAAATAGCAAAACATACCTCTCATCCTGTAACTCTTGTATCTTTTGCTGCATTTCTTTACAGATTTTGGTCTTTTCCTCACATTCTTCTTTAAGTTCTCGAACTTGTGTCTTATAGAGAGTCTAGAATTTAAAGTTGGAAAGAAAATGATGTTTTCTATACACTTGAAAGTTTACAAAAATTATCCAAGTATGCAGCTCCTCAATCACACTAATTGGAGTATAATTGCGCAATGCTTTCTCTAAACTTATCTAAATGTCATCATCATTCACACACGTGCTTTGGTTATTTTACTTTATTTTTGGTCCTTTTTTAACTTGTATATTTGTGAATGGGTAGATGCATGATACACATTTTCTATGTTTGTATACATACTGTTAAAGATACTCTAAATGTGAAAGTTACTATTCTATACAAAATCAGAAGTATCAGAAGCAGAGAAAATAACTAATTTCTTATTCTCCACTATTTTAAATCTTTGTCTGATGTAATTAGGCATGCGGAGTTTAGATTCTAATCATACAAATCCATGAAACCAACATAACAGTTAAAGAACAAAAAGAAATACAGGGGAAAAGGGAAAAATCAATTAGAAAATAATTTAAAATTCAAAATTTCATGGAATCAATATAAATCTAGAACACTGAAGAAAAAGAAACATATTGCTCTGCTCATTCAAATGACTGACTTACAGGCCAAGTGACAGATGACTCTAAGTGTACCTACTGCAGAGATTTCAAGATAGATTGTCTCTCTGGCCCATCTACAGCAGTCAACTGACCTAAATTCTCCCTTTCTTTCCTTTAATGTGTGTAACATTTTTATCTATAAAACTTTAGGTAGGCCTTCTCCTCCCTGACCTAAATCCACAAGGCAGTCTTAATTTTCCATTAATACTGAAACAAGCCTTTCGGCATCTCCTGCAGTGCGACTGGCTGTGCACTGTTAATAAAAATTAACTTCCACATGCCAGTGATGATTTTTAAGTAAGCTACCTATTTATTCTGGTGCACCCTACCACAATAAATGAAGAACTCCCAACAGATCACTACCAAGTTTGGTCATAATGCAAAATTTCCTTCTGAGCATAGATGCACATGTTTTGTCACATCATGTGAGAATATAACTCTTCTCTATCACACAGCATGAAGACATGCTGAATGCAAAAGGCTTGAAACGTGCAGAAAATTATTCAAACTGTGGAAAAATTATCTGCTTTACTCCTCCCTCTGAACTCCTCTACAAAGCTGGGACATTTCTCAACATGAGCTCTTTTGTGCTGCTCAGTGACCAAGATCAAGGCAGCAGACACTGGAGATAGGAACAAGAAAAACAAGTAGCTTTGGGTTAGAGATGTGAAACATCTGATGGCTGGGGGAAAGAAGAAAAGCTAATGTACTCAGTAAACAGATTAATATAAAAGTAAAGCAGCATAAAACATACTGAGAAATATTGTTCAGCTTCGAGCTGGTCTTGAAGCTCTTTCATTTGTCCATCTGCATCTTGACGTTCCCTAGAAAGGAAGAATATGCTTTAGAGATACGAAGATATTCCAAAGCAGTAAACAGAAAAGACAACGTTCACACTCTTGAGATCTCCAGAAATTTCTTGACCTAAGTATCACCAGCTATTAAACCAGAAGCCTACCCTGGGTACCAGCTCTCTTTTTTATTTGTAGAGCTGAGAATACTGCACAAATAACAAGTCAGTTTAATACTGCTAACACACTAACTACAACAATGTCACAAAGTTTAACCAGTAAGAGACACTGATAAAGTAAACAGCCAACAGAATCTTATTGCCATGTAAAATGCCACTGATCAGACTGGTTGTTTTGAGTCTCTTGTTTGCTAGAGTAGTCCGTATCAAGTATTCCCTGATACGCATATTTTCTTGAATTCTTCTGTTATTTAAACAACAGACAGTTCCATAATAACAGAAATGTAGCAGAAAAGACTTCTGCCAGTGTTCCACATTATGGCCATCTTCTACATGACTAACTGCATCTTGCAGAAAAGCAAAGCACAGGGAGACAAAGCATCTGAAGTCATAAAGGAGCTAGGATTGAGATCCATCTGATATGTGTGGCAATCTGGTCTTTTCATTGACAAGACAGTTCTTTATGTTAAAAAAAAGTTATCTTTCCTTACTTACTATCAGGTGCAAATACTACTCGTAAGACCTTGAAGAACTACTGACACTCCTATCTGAAGGTCCAACAGATGTATTTGAAGATCTGTAGTACTAAATATTTCCAATGGTTCTGCTTAGTGGCTCAGTAGCAGTATTAATTTCCAACTCTGATAAGCTCTCCTAGACTAATAAGTCCAGTAACTTTCCTCTTCACTGAAGTCCTACATCATTAAAAAAAAAGTACCTAGACCTTCAGTTAAATAGGTGTTTCTCTGAAGTTTTCTGGTTCATATTTAAGCTGTTTTTTCTATAAGTTTCAGGATAACAGACATCTTTTAATACAAACCTATACATTGCTGAATCACTAGGGCAAGTCCCAGTTAGAGTCACTGTAACTTATTTTAAAGAACAATTAAGTTTTGCACAGTAGAACAGCATATTCTTTGCAGGAATTTTTTAAAATTAATTTTTGCTCCCAACTTCTGTTCCAAGAATATTTCAAATCAGTAACATGACTAAAACATATAGAACAACTTGCATACTTGCGGAGTTCATTGTTTTGTTTTTCCAGACTTAATTTGATTTCCTGAAGGTGGTTATTCTCCTGTTTTAACTGCTTCTCTGACATTTTCAAGGTGTTAACCTGCTGTGTTTGCATCTTGAGATCATTTTGAGTGAGAGAGCGCTTTTGTGTTTCTTGCTCTATTTTTAATGTCAAGTTTTTCACCTGAAAAAGAAAGAGAAACCTGTGAATTTTACAGATCTACACAGGAAATCAACATTTAAACAGTCTCTAACTGACTGCCTTTACATCTTTTGGTAAATCAAAGCTGCTTTCTGAATAAAGGCATTAGCTCACTTTAAATTACCTAGTTTTTCAATGCCAATCTCACAGCATTTGCCACTATAGAGGACAAACCTTTTAACATGAATAATGCTGAAATACTTTAGAAAAATGACACCACATTCCCTGAAGTAGACTTTTTAGTTTCAAAGGCAGAGAAGGAAAACTTTGTTGCCATTTTCATTCACAAATATTCCTAAATACAGTTGTAAAAGGAAAAACACTAGGACATTGAAAACAAGGTTTGACTCAAGACTCCTTTTGTCAGTTTTCCTTACATCTTCACTCAGTAGATCCTTTTGCCGAAGGAGCTCATTTATTTTCTGTTGTGATTGTTTGAGATCACAGTCCAACATGGAGCGCTGCTTCTCAGCTTCCAACAGCCGGTTTTCTACTTTCTGCTTCAAAGCTCTCTCCTCCAAAAGTTTCTTTTCCATTTCTGTGAAGTAAAAGACATAAGGCATCAGTGAAGAGTAAAACAGCAGATTTTGGAGGCCGAGGGGAAGAGGATGTCTGCCCTGTACTAACAATAAGTCACAAGTTTCTCCTTTTAAAACTAAAAAGAAAGATTGCTTAAAAGCAATTAATGAAAATTTTCACACCCAGAGGATACACACCCAGATACACACCCAGAGGATGCTTTTTCAAGTACTTCTGACAGAGTTATTTTCTACTTTTGAGCTTCTAGATAACTTCCAGTTTATCTGCAACACCTCTGAGATGAACAAAATGGGTGGAATTTTAAAAATAAAACATTTAAATCTACTGTACTCTGACTGTGATAATATAAACCAAAGACCCGAAGCTGTTTGAGAACCTGATATGCCAAGTGACTCAGTCATTATTACTGAATCATTTCTGCTTCTTTTGAAGATCTGCATGCTCAAAATTTCTGTGAATGCTCTTCAATTAGAAGGACAGGATCTGTATGTAGCTTTTTAATTAGCTGCAATAAACATAAGCCATTTAATTCAAAAGTAAGAGCCATCTTCTGGATTTTTTTGGCAATTATCCCTCTCTTCAAGATACTGTCATAAGATGCACCAGAATATTCACAGTGAAAGATTATATTATCTACTGTGTATAATTCACACCTAAGTCCAACTGTGATGTCAAATACACACCTTTCATGGCTTCAGATTTTGCTTCCTCTATAGACTCATAGATCTTATTTTTGTCTGCTAACCGTGCTTTTGTGGCTTTATGTTCAGCTTCTTCTTGTTCAAGGTTCTGCTGCATAACTTTAAATTTATATGTCATATCTATTTCCATGTTGCTCTTTTCCTGTTAATGAAAAATAACATTGAAATAAAACATTAAATACATCAGGTTAGTGGCAGAATTTTGAACAAAAGTAACAAGCTGCTTGGAAGGATGCTTGGAGTAGAAGAGAGAGCTCATGCTAAGGAACTAACTGAGAACTCATTTCTGTAAATGTTTTTTTCTGAACGCCAAAGTGCTCTAAAAATGTACAATATCCCCAGTTGCAAACAATTACAGAATTACTGCCTTAACAGCCAACTCTTCTGTAGTAAGAGCAGTTCAAAGACTAAGTTTATTGAAGAAATTTTTCAAGCCTTTTGTTTCAATAACTAATTTGTTTAAAAAATCCTATTAGCAGAGGTTCTTTTATTTTTGGCAATAATGAGAGTTTAAAAAAACTCCACACATGAAATGAAATGTAGCTACTGTACTGTAGCTTAAGGTACACATCAGAGTACATAATTAGGTACTTAAGTACTTTAGAAGTAAAATGTATGGGAAATGTGTCTTTGACCCCATTTCTCAAACTGGGAAAAAAAAAAATTAAAAAAAAAACCCAAAAACTGAAAACAAGGCTTATTTTTTGCCTAGGTTTGGGTGCAATGTCTGAAGTAATAAAAGTACAAATTCAAAAATTCCAGAATGTAACAGCAATGTTCATTTAGCAGCACTGTTACCTTTTCTAAATCTGTGAGCTTTTCCTGCAATTGTCTTTTCTCCATTTCTAGTTTGGCTAACGCACTCTTTCCATTTTTCACTTCTTCTTCAAGGCTGGATATACGACCTAAAATTTACCAAAATATCAATGAGGCTGATCAGTGTGTGAAAAATAAACACTGTATTTCATCTATTTAGAGATAACATTTTTGAAATGTAACAGCTTCTAATTCTGACCATTAAGAATGTCTCTTTGGGGTGATTCTAAAAGTTTTCAATAATGTTTTATAGATGTTACCACACATTTTTTCTTAAATGCTCTTCACAATTATGTAACATTTTGTAAAACAGCACACTTATCCAGTCACAGTCCAAAACGCAAATAACACCACCCAAAACAGAAACAAGAAGCAATATTAACTTCAGAAGATTTGCAGAAATACCTTGTAAATCACTGATAATCTCTGATCCATGACTTCGATCTCTCCTTTCTGATTCTAGAGCTGACTGAAGATTGAGATACTCCTTCTCCAGTTTGAGTTTTGCATTCTCTAGCAGACAGTTCTTATCTTGTAGTTCTCTATTATTAATTTCCAGCTGCTGGATTTGCTTTGTGCTTTCTGTCTGGTTCTTCCTTAACCTGGCTGCAGTATCAGACTCTGACCGCAGCAAAGAATTGGCTTCATCCAACTAAGATTGATAAAAACACACTTCAGAAACAAAACACAAAACCCACTACTTCTACAGAATACTAGGTTTTATGGATTAAAGAAGCAAGGAGTATATTTTAAGATTACTTTTGAACACCAAAACCTAATGAGAAAGAATAGCTTTTAAAACCCAATTGCACATTTCAAGTTCCTCCACTGTTACCAAAATCTGTACTTCAAGCAGTGATTATTTAAAATATGCAGATATAAATTTGGCATACCTGTCTTTGTAGTTGATTGATTTTTTCATTGGATATTTGAGAGTTCTGATTCCTCTTTTTTAAATCTTCAAGTTGGTCTTTCAGACTGTTAACTGCAGCAAAAACAATACAACACTGTTAACCATTGCAATGAAAACGCTTCAATAGAAACTATAATTAATTTATTTTAAGTACTAAAAGCCCACATCAAAATGGAACCTTCAAGCATGGTTCAACGTACCCTCATTTTCCAAATTGCGTTTCTTATCTGCTTCATGTTCTGCTTTCCTCTGGTATTCTGTGTTCTTATGCTGAAGAAGAGCCTTCTCCCTCTCTAACTGCCTGACTGCAGATTCTACATTCTTCCTTGAAGTTATCTGGATATATTTAAAAAAAACACCACTAATTACACACACAGGAATGGTATTCTTACATGATAAAAACACAGCTCAGGCACTCAGTTTAGCCTGTAATGGAGGAAGCCAGTCCCTCTGCCTGCTGCAAATATAATGTATCAGAACACGTGGTCAAATCCAGCCCGGGATGTCTATGGCCAGGAGCTTTGCAATTTAAATACTGTTTGATCATCTGTATTTGCCAAACCTGGCAGACCTGCCTAAGCAGTCACTCTGGGAGCAGAGAAACATACACGTAAAGGTAAGGTTTTGACATGCAACTGCATAAGCCATACATTAAGTTGCACACAGTCACATCCAAATTTGTAGAAGCAGTAAGCAAAGCTGGGCAAGAAAGAGGGTCCTTTACTAACATCAAACAATGCAAAGCATGGCCTTTCTCCTCTGGGAACACAACTCTCCTACCTTCAGTTTTTAAAATCTGTATGGGATATTTGTGTCATGCTGTCTGCCAACTTAAAAATATGGTAAAAAACTAGTTCTGGAAAGAAATGTGCAGTTACAGTACAGAAATCATACTGAAAATATTTTAGCTATGACAGCAATTTCATGCTTGTGAATACGAAGAAATCAACTGGTGTTATTTGCTATAAAATATACAGCTACTCAAAAGCAATTTGCTTTTTATCCAAGGAAAAAGTCCACACACAAATGTTAAAGTTCTAATTCCTGTAAGAAATCTATAGCCTTACCTCTTCATCGAGCTCTTTCGTTATCTTCTCTAAACGAACACTTGTAGACCTGAACACATTTGAAAAATAATTTTAAATTCTGCTGATAATAATTTTAAATTCTGCTGGATGTGTTTCACTAATTTTATGTAAGGTACTTTTGTCTCATTAATTTTATGCAAGATACCTATTTTAAGCAATAACATGAAACCTCAAGGACTGGTGAAATCACTAAACAGTAAGATTCTTATAATAGGGAGTTAAAGCAAAAAAAACACCCCAACAAACCCCCCAAAAAACACCCCAGTAGTCGCAGGAGTAGCAAGAATTAAGCCAACAACTAACAGCAAAGCTCTGCTTGCAGGGCTGGGAATCCTCAAAGTGGATAAAAATGCTTTTAAGCATTCAAAACCAAAAGGTCTAATAAAACATCTTTATAAACATACCAAACATGTTGAAACGTTCTCACCTGTATTTCTGTTCTAGTTCATCTTTGGCTTGTAATTCATTACTGAGCTGTTCTTCTAGCTTGCTTATTTTTTTCTGAAACTGTGTAAAATGTCAAAAAAGCATGGCCCACATATAAAAATGCTTTTACAGAAAACAAATGCAATTCAATTAAATAAAAAAATAAGGGAAAGTGAGGAAAATTAATTCAATCTTCCAGTATATTATTTTAAAAGCATTAAGAAGGTTACATCTTTACAAGGTACTAATTTTGATAATTTAAAATATATGGATTTATAGCAATAAAATTTGCTACATGCTGAATTGAATTGAACCATCACAGAATTATGTGCCACAGATTGTGAGTCATTAAATTTATATGGGCAAAAAACATTGTTACCGGCCCTTTGCTGTGCTCTGTAGCCAGAGACTTTCCACTGAAGAAGATCTTTTTGGATAGCATTTTCTAAATGAAGTGAAAAAATAAAAAAGGGGTGTACATGACCAAATTGAACAATATTCAGATAATATGGCTAAACATGTTCAGTGAGCTCACATAATGAAGAATTTCTTAGTTTTACACCTTGGAAGCTAATGAACACTTTGGAAATGCTTTGATTTGCTTACTAAAATATTTTTTAAAAATAATTGCGAGTCCAGTATCCAAATATTAATGAAATAAATGATAAATAATAAACCTTGGATTCATCTCGTGACTTCAGGCTTTCAAATGCATTTATTTTCCTCCCTTCCTCTACCCCTCAAACACAAAATGTAAAAATGTGGTTTTCCAAAACACTTTGTAATTGTTACAATAGAAGCTTTCCACAACAGGAACACTGAAAAGGACATCAAAACTGGAGATTTGTTGCTTGAGAAAACACAAATATAATAAGTTGTAAGAAGTGAAATGCAAAATTTTATCATCTGCATTTACTAACAAAACATAAAGCAAACATCATGAATGTAACCAGATGTATTTTAAAAAGCAGTACCATTTCTATTTAAAAGGTGAAGTCTAAAACTATTCATCTATTCATCAATGACAGGAAGGAAGTGGAGGCTAATAAACATTTGCCTTTAAATTTATCTGATCAATACATAATGCATTTCCTTTATGCATTTTTAAACTTTGAAAAGGAATTGTAAGTCGTAAGAAACGTTAACAATATACTATCTACACTTGAATAATATAAATGTTTAAGTAACATAATGAAGTAAGTATATGAAAATACCATAGCTTTTCCTGTCATGCAAATTTAAATTCATTTGTCAGTCTTCAAAAACTGGATAAACATGCTCCATACGCTCCAACTGGATATGATTTAAACATTCCTTTATCCCTGCAGGTGACAATTTACTTTTTCAAACTCTGAATAAATCAGTTATGAATCATTAATGCAAGTGTGGGACCTTCACAAGAGTAATGCTCTCTGCAGGAAACAGAGCCTCACACACTGGTACTCCAAAAAAATTCTGGATGCAAAAAGAATTTGAGAAAAATCTGTATTAATTTGTCTTTATACTACAGCACCTTAACACTTGAGTACAACTGTTTCAAAATACAACTGGTTTACTGCTAACAATTTGATGAATAAACATTTAAGATACTTCACAACAGACTGAAATTATGCAGGAATTTTTATTCCTTTCATAATTCACATACTATACTTACCTCTTGGCTGTCCTGCAAATAGAAAATATCATTTTTATTGAGGATCATTAAAAGACAAAAAGCTCCCCACAAAACTGCTTAAACACTTATTTTAGACTTTGTTTTTTCTTAATAGACTTAACAAAATTAATCATCCTATTAATATTATGGAATAAAAGGCACTAACCTCATTTTTACTAGATTGCACAGATTCGTTTTCTCTGCAAGACTGAGAGGAGTCACTTAGCAACCTGTCAAAAACAAAAACAAATCCCTCCAGCTCTTACTCAACTTTTCAACAACTCTGGCAACCTTGCCATTTTAATCAATTCTCTCAAGTCTCAATTTATCCTACACTGCTCTCAGAATGAAGCTTGTTTTATTTTAGTGTTAGTGTATCTTTCTGATTTGAATCTTTCCTTAAAAGAATGTTTCCAAAAGTACAGCAGCTTGTAATTTTTTTAATAATACAATTATTTCTTGATTATTCAAGATGAATTCTAGGAAGTTATCATGCTGTGTAAGCTTTTTTCTAAAATAATAAAAAGCCATTTTAGAAAAAAACCAACAAATCTATCAGAATTTTAACCCTAATTGATTTTTTTAAGAAATTGTAAAATTTTCTGCATATAAAAATACACAGTTTAATCAGAGTTATCGAAATAATTGAAAGAGTAACAAATTATTTTACTCAAACTTTGCATTTTGTATCTTCACAATTGCACAAAAATTAATATAATGCAAGGAATAAATTATGTATTTAGAGTAAAAAAAAGAAGAAAATGTGTAAGAAAAATGTGCAGGTATGTTTTCAAAAATGCACAATAAAGTATCACATACAAATTGTCTCTGTAGTAGGTAAATCCTATGAAAGGCAGCTGGTTTCCCACGAAGGCTTTGGGGATTGGAAAGGTTTCCACGTCTCCCTTGTCGTCCTCAATGTCATCAAAATTACTGCTATCTATATCACTGCTAAGCTCAGGAACAACAGGAGCAGCAGCTATAAAAAGGGAAAAAAGATGCATTTCACTCCAAGATTCAGTCACTTGCTATATACTGGTATCTCTCTAGTGTTAAAAAGCTGTATTATAAGTTGTCCTTAAATAACTTAGAGTTAAATATGTGTTAACCAGACAGCAGATCTAGAAATATTGCTGTGAACAATTTTTTCTAGAGCAATCTATTTTTGTATTCATTACCTAATGCATAGACCATCTTGTATGCAAGACATTATTTGCTCAGGTAATCACACTTGAGAATACAACTTTAAAACACAATCATCCTTTTAAAACTTCTTAGTAAATATATAACTTTAGAAATTATGACAAGCTTATGACAAGTGACATACTTTGCTTTTTTACCTAAAGCTATCAGGTTCTCAATACTTTACATGAAAAACAGTAAAACTGACAAGACCACTGCCAAACTACTGTCTTAACTACCAGAAGATTAAAAGAAAAACAAAAGAAAACAAACAAAAAAAAAAAACTCAAAAGAACAAAAAACCCAGAGAAACAGAACCTAACATGCATTCCTTTTAGTTAAAATTCTGAAACGTCCAATTCCACTGTTTAAAATGGAAATGTCTACATTACAAACATGATAAAGGTGAAATAATTCCAGTAGGAAAAATGCATATTTATTAACCCTTCCTCATATGAGGTTTTATAATACAAGTGATAGATATGAATATTTGAGCAAGATTCTTGATAGATAGAAGGTATTTAATTTATACAACTGAAAGGTTTTTTTCATTTATACTACTGCAAATACTGAATTAAATACAACTTTTAACCTGATTTACTTACTCTCTCGAATGTTGTCCCAGTTCCACTGATCACTTCTAAAGAAAGGGTGATGCTTTATTTCTTCTACCCCGTTTCTCCCAAGTCGCACGTCCCTAAACAGCAATTAATCCAAAGTCGTATCAGGAAAAATAGCTGCCTTTTTTATTTTTTATTTAAATTCTGACTTGTTCATTAGCAGCAATGAAACTTTCAGAAAGGATTGTCTGTGCTAACCACACTAATGGTTAAACAAAAATGAAGTTTAAAAACCACCAACCACTAATCTGCAGTTTCTTATATAAAATTTACTGATTCTGTGCATGCACTCTCCCCGTGACTGCTAAAATGTCCAGAATCTGGAGTGTGCCACGTGGGGAGTAAAGCAAGAAAGCAAGCACTGAGGCAAAAAATAAGAAAAAACTAAAAACACAAACAAAAACTCAACACCCTTGGGGGAAATAAAACTGCAGAACTTTCGTGCCTGCCAAACCACATGACAGACCATACGACGCAAGTGAAGGAAGGTCTAACTTGCTGCACAGAACAGTTATTCAAAGCTGCACTAAAATAAATATTCTAAGAATTCCATCCTCTGCCCCACAACTAACCCTGACACGTCTCTTGCTGCTATTTGCTACAAAGTAAATCTTAAGTGCAACAAGAAACTTTTAGTTTGAACAGAGGAGTCTCTCTTGAAACTAAGTAGGAGAACAAGACATAAAAACAATGCTTGGAAAAGAAGCAATAAATCACAAGGTCGACTTTCAGTCCTTCTTTCAGTGCTTCAGCAGCGACCATGCAGCATCTGTTTCAAATAAATTGCTCGAGCCCTGTGTTAAATATAAACAGGAAGAGGGACACACGTAGTGGAAGTCCACCTTACTACATTTACATTAAATTCTAATCATATTTTCTCTCTACCCTTCAGCTACTAAGGGTGAAAAATGCTGTTAAATAAAGCACATCCTTCCTGACTAACTGCAGGCTTGCTCAGTAGAGCAAACAATCTCTCTTTGAATGCAAAACCCATTATAAGGCATTTTGTTTTCCTAATTCCCCCTTCTATAGCGGCCGGATGTCCTGCTCCAGCCAAGTTCAGGTGATCACAGGAAAGCATAAGAAGGCATCATCAGTCCAGAGTTAACTGTGGACCTACACTGTTCTTCTTTTAAATCAGTGAAATTGAAGATTATCTCTGCTTTCTGAAACTAAACAAAATCTAAGTGTTCAGGTCAAGAACAAGGTTACACAGCTTAATTTTAATACGTGGCTTAGTTCCATTAAGGGAAACTTCTACGATTTTTTTGTAGCCAAAACAACAACCTTGCAGGTTTGTTAGCTATATTTACCAATTAATGCAACAAAGCAAAAGAAAAAAAATTAAAACACTCTAAGAAACCTTAAACAAATTCAGTAAACGCGTGCTTACTCTCAGAAAAGTATTTGCTTCCACTTTTTTTAAGTAACACCCACACAGACATTGAGCAAAACAATTTTGTCCCTGCCTTGGAGGTTACGAATTACTTTCAGCCTTACAGGTTTGTTACTACCATTGGAAGAATTTGTCCAGCACAAAGTGTGTTGTTAACAAGAGCTGTCAGAACTGCTCATAGAAATAAAATACAATACCTGGAAAAAACAGCCAAAAGAAAAACTAGAGAACAGGAGGTTTGGCAGAAGAGATTTGAACAGAGATCAGAAGTAGGAGAAGGAGTTAATTTTTACAATGTACCATGCAAAATAAATATAGCCAATACCATCCAAAATAAAAAACAGCACCATAACAGTATGTGCACTTACCTATCAGTTAAAAAGGCACAGATAAGGTTCTTTGCATGCTTAGAGATTTCCACATCATCTGGGAAATGCAATGAGTTCTTATGATCCATAATTTTACTATATGTTCCTACTAGTGAGTCTGCATAAAAAGGAGTATCACCTGAAAATAAAATAGTAATTTTGCTGTGATTTTACATCATGTTTAAATTATGAGAGTTGAGTAAGACAGAAGAGGTAATGAAAAGTCTACAAGCAGTTTACTTAGAAGAGTCTTTTATTAACAAACAGAAAAAAAAAGGACATGCAGTGTACAAATAACGTATACTACTAAAAATATTTCTTCCCTAAAATGTCTGTGTTACAAACTACGTAATTTTCCATCCTGTCTATCACTATCAAAATTTTGCCTGGTTAATTGCATCTTTTGTTCTGCCTTAAGAGTCTCAATATATTTTCTAATTTACATAATGGTTGACACCCATATGAATCAATCTTTAAACATTCCAAGGGTAAAATGAACCAAAACTCATTAAAGACTCGCTAATGCACATTTGTTGGAAGGAATCCACCAAAGCTCTCTGAAGACCATTTCAGAGGCACACAGGTCTATCCTCCCTAAGGCATGTCAGCTCTGAGCAGAAGCCTTCCCAGTGTATTACCACACTGTTAAACCCATATTAATAAATCTTGTTGACTGACAAATTACATCAGCTTGAGTGCCCATATTAACATGGTAGGTGGCTTTTAAAATAATAGACATTTCTCATCCAGAGGTTTCCAACCTAGGCTGTAGTTACAGATATTTGCAAAGGAACTAGACTTAGGTAAAAGTGAGGCAAGTAAAAAGAATAAGCTGTGATAAAAGCAAATGAAAATCAAATTAGCTGGCAACATTCTCAGCATACAAATGGCTTGGGTCTGTAATCAAGAAGCTGCAACTTTCACAGGAATCCTTTCTCCCATCTAATCCATAGGTTTAATAGAGAAGGTGAACAATCAGCCACATGAGCTAGGCACTTTCCTTGGTTCTGGTGTGCTGCACGCAGGCAGAAATCATCTGGCTTTGCAGGCTGCAGCCTTCCAACAAGGAACAGAGCATTTCAAAAGCCAGGAACATGAAAAAATGCACAAACAGTCCGTGGACAACAAACATTCTGCTTTCAAAAGAACAATCCTAACTTTTGTCTTTCTGTCATTTTATGGCAAGATAAGAAATTAATACACACCAGCTTGAACTTAACTTCTAGACTTTTAGTAATTTATTAGGTTGCCATACCAGTGCATTGCAAGTGGGAATCACTGGTATTTGCTGCTGCCTCTCTCTTTCCCAACCTTCCTCTACTCAATTGCCTTCTGTCTTGGAAACAGCTTTGATTTTGGCCACACCTCAAAACTATCTTAAGTTACTGAACTAACATTAGGATTCATCCTGTGACCAACATTTTACGTTTTAGTTAAGCACACAATAAAATTTTCATTTTCATAATAAAATTACCATTTAATTAGTTCTGTAGCTTTATCAAAACCAGACATAACAGTTTCTGTGCTTTCTTTGACGTGTAAAGTTTTAAAAGACTATAGTCAGAATCTGATATATAAGCACTGACAAAAAGAGATACTTTTTACCAATGTGGGGGATATTATATGTGGAGAAATTAAGTAATATTTTCCTCCTAGATACAAGGAGGAAAAAAAAGAGGCTCTGAAATGCTGAGGAAACATTCTGGACAGCTATGCCCAATATTTTAAGAACTGAATAATTTTATTTACTGCTAAAATTGTTCCTGAGAGACTATTAACTACAAACCACACATTATTAAAGTCAAAATGCTGTAATTCTGAAAGAGCTGGAAATACTAATAGCATCATATGTTCAAGTGTCTTTTGTGGCTCAGGATACCAGAAACATCAAATCTGCTATATTCCCAGAAAATACTGGTTTGGATTTTTAATAATTGTATGCTTAATTCCATCCTTCCATAATCAGCATTTTGCTACCAGACTATCATACTGATCCTCACTATATTTTAAGATGCAGATGACTCATCTCCTCAACAGATTATATTTTATGTTCGTTGCCATAGCAGTCCAGTGTATTTTACTAGAAAATCCTGACTCAAGCACGAAAGAAAGAATTGAACCATACTTCCACACTCTGACCTAACAGAAGACACTGATGTGCTATGGAAAAGGAGGAGAAAAGGACAGCCCAGCCCTTTCCATTCCTGTTTCATCTCTTGTGTTCCTACAAACTCAATCCTGCCTGAGGTGGCACAAATGTGGTGAGGTAGCTGAGCCCAGTTAAAACTATTCTAAGAATTAGTTTAAGCTGGAGCGAGTCAGGGAACTGATCACTGAGCAAGCACACAAGCAGCTGTGGCAGGAGGAGAGTGACAGAGAGCAAAGAGAACAGCAGTGAAGCCGCAGCATCAGCCAAAAGTCAGAGGCTGGTAGTGAGGTACGGGCAGCCTCCACCCAGCAAAGTGCAGCTACAGGCACTGGGAAGACTCAATGATAATCTCATTAGCAGAAGAAATCACTACTTACCAACTAACATCTCAAAAAGGAAAACTCCTACAGACCACCAGTCACATTCCCGTCCATAATAACCATCACCCCCCTGCGATTTCAGGACTTCGGGCGAGATGTAGTCAGGAGTCCCCACGGCTGTGTCACAGCGCACCATCCCCGTCTGTGCAACAGTAACAACACAAACAGCTCAGTTCAAGGGGCTTCTGAGCACCTCCTCAACAGTTCCTCCCTTAGCAGCACACAAAACCATAAAAAATATACCCTAAAATGCTTGGGTTGAAGAGTGTGTTTTAAAGACTATTTATAATTCAAGAAGCAATATGGATTGAAATGACATTTCTTGGTCATGTGCTTACCCCTGCCTACTCCATAGTGATTTCTCTTGACTTCATCTTCTCAAAATTCACCAATTTTATTATTTTTACCAATGGTTTTAATATGAACTACACACTACATCATACTTCTCCTTTTCTCATTGAATTCAGGGACAAACTTTAGAATAATTTTGACAAGTTATAAATTCTAGGCCCTACAAAGAAGATACATAACAACTTTGTCTAATTCAGCCAAAAAATCAAGTTATAAGTAAATTTTTAAAGACATGCCTTGTTTTTGTTGAAAGATAGGAAAAAGAAAAAAAGGAGAAGCTATTTTTAAAGAATAGCAAAGCTTTCTTTTTTAAAAAAATATTTTTTATTAATAAATTACCATAATTGTATCAATGAAATGAAATTATTCCTCATCCTCTGCTTCACTCTGAGAAACTAAAAATGTAGGGACTAAGTGATGCAGAAGCATCAATCAGCTCTGCCATCATTCTGCTTCAGTTTATAAGTCTTGTTTTCTTTAATGAAATTCACTGAATTCTCTCCTAAGAGACCAGATGGATGAATAAAATGAAATCCTGGATGAAGTCAGAGAAGTACCAAAAATACACTCATCTTTTATTCTGTTTCCCAATCTGAACTTTTATCTAAATCATTTTACAAAGGTTCTTCATGCATTTTGCCATCAGCATGAATGGCAATATGTATTAATTCTGAATATTAATATATAAGATTAGCAGCAACAACTAAGTTCAAAATACATATTTGAAGAAAATAAAAGAAACATTTCATTTTGGGAATTGTACTGATACACAAAATTTAGACACCACATTACAATATTCTTTCTCATAAACAATATGAACTGTGAAAAGCTTTTATTTCTGTACTAAAACAGAATCCAGAAAGTCATGAACCATCAGCATAATCTAACAGGATGACTAAATACTGTAGTGACCTATGGAGTGCTTCAAATGCCCTCCTAGCAAATGCCTATCTTCTATGACTCCATACTAAAACTGAAACCAAAGAAATTTTAACTTCTCAGTTCTAGAATGAAGAGCAGACAAACTTTTGCATTCTATACTGGATGAGATAGAACATAGCTTATTCACACTGGGATAAAAAAATGAAGTTAGCTCTTTCCAGACGACCTACTCCATTCATTACACAAAGAAAAATACAGGCAAATACATTTTAACACTGCAAAATAAACTAAAGTTCCAAGACTTCAGAAATCTAATGCTGAAAGCATTTGAAAATGGACCTAGCACATGGCAAGGAACTATTATTTGAATATCTTGTTTCTGTGCACTAACCTGCAGGTCTTCTCTGAAGCCTAAGCCTCTCTTTGCTTTGAGCACAGGAGAAATTGCTCTAGGGTTATGTGGCTCTGCTCATCCAGTGGCAACTTAATGAGGCTCCAGCACTGGTGTGTGTCTATCTTTTCCTTATCCAAACAGAAAATTACAACAAGGGAAAGTCCGAATTTTTGCTCAGTCAAGTCTGATTGAAGCCACCTGAATCCCTCCCTGGGTAAGGAGATTCTTTAAAAACAAAACAGTTCTGAAAGAGTTCTCTGAAGTCTGCAGCTTCAGTCACAGCCTCTCCACCTTGACACCTAAGCACTTAATAATACCCTATCTCCCATTCCTCTATAATTACACAACAAAGCAAGAATATTTTTTAATATGTTACACATGTTGATATTTTCTGAAGTCTTAAACAAACAAAGCAAAAGTTGTGCCAAAACCCAGCCATACCTACACAAGTCTGATAGCTGGTATGCAGCAACAGGGAAAGTTTTCAACAACATTACAGATGCTAAAGAATTCCATGCAATAACACTTTCAGTTCTCAGACAAGGTGCCAAAGAATTGAACAGTAAAACAACAACAAAAAAAATAATTTCTACAATAAAAGAAGCCCTTGCATGCTAACACCAGGTTCAGTGGGCCATAGCTCTCTGAAGCACATGGAGCTGCTTGTACTTATTCCCCAGAAAACTCTCTACCTTTTGTCTCAGGAACTAACCTAGAAATGCATTTGCAGATCACAGAACAGCTTGGCTTGGAAGGGACCTGACTTGACTGGTCACTGGACTGGAAAAGGAGCTGATATAAGATTATCTAGCACCCTGTGGGATTGCATCACAAAATGGAGATTCTACCACGTCCTTGGGGAGGTTGGCCCACTATCACTTGAATATAAAATTCCCAGATTTCTGTTCCACTCATTTACACACTTTTTCTTTCAAAGAACTTCAGTGTTGCTCTGTATCTATTTCTAAGTACTGGGTACCTTTAATACCACAGTCAGACTGATCTCTGGCATAAAAGCTGAGTAAACAGGGACATGCTCTCTGTGCAGTGCAGAGCACCTTGGCAGTCCTTACATTCTGAAGAGGCTTAAATGGTGCTGTTTTCTCTGGGCCATGTGTTGCTCCTGTGTTTCAAACACTAAGCCTCTATTTATGCCTGAGTAGCACCTTTACTACAACAGTTACCATGCAAAGCTTCCTGTAAGTGTTTAACCTGAAACTTTTCTCATCATGTCAAAAGATCAAGGTGGACCTTGGAACTCATCTCCTAGAGCTTTGTGAAAGATGTACAGGGCACAATTTTAAAAAACAGGCTGTCCACCAATGTTCCCACAGCTCCTGCCAACTTGGAAGTGAGGCTCCCTGTAGTGTTTCCCAGCATCATTCAGCATTATTATATTGTTGAAGACAAAGCAATTCAGGTTTCATCTTTAGGAGGATCTCCATCAAACCTGAAGGACTTGCTGTCTTGAACCAAGGCTGACAATCAGGCTTTCACTCCCTCAGGAAGTTCCTTCCAGTAAACAAGAGCTGGAGGGTGTTTGTGTGGAAACATGAGGCCTGCACACATCAGGTGTTAACAGCAGACAATGACTGAGGCAGGAAGGATCCAGCAGAATCCTCTTCACCAGACAAGTTTCAATGAGAAAGAAGCTGAGTTCCAGAAAGAGGAACTTGCTGCTTCTTTCATCTGAACTGCCTGGGCTGAGGCAATAATCAGAAGTGGCAAACATCCCTTCTTTTGGTCACATCTTTTTCACCAGGTACAGTCTGAACTGTGCTCTGCTGAAAGCTCAGTTAGCACAGGACAGTGCTGTGCATGGCAACACTGGGAGCTCCTGGCCCTACCAAAGCCAGCTGCTGTTTAGTTTCTTACACAACACCTGAGGATTAGACAGAGACTAAGGTAGAACTAAGGAAGAGCCCGCCCTGGTCTACCTTATCATACCTAAATACTAGAAAAGGGAACCACGACTCTTACTAAATTTTTGAGCCTAACTCCATTCTTTATTTAACACCAGAAATATTTGTTGCAGATTTTTAAAAAGACAACTAATTAAAAAACCCCTCAAAACAAACAAGGAAAAACACCACAAACTCCCAATTATCACAATTGAGTTACATAAACAGAACAGTTCATTTTATGCTGCAAAAGATTACTAAAACACTTAGCAACTCTTTTCAGAAAATGATAAGGAGAAACTCTACTGCAAGTGTCTGTTCTGGCCTGGCCTGGCTGACTTAAGCAAACACTGAACACCAAAGGTCAGAAAAATCTCTCAACAAATTGCAGCAAAATTTTCCTGGGCTCAACAGCATAAGGAAGATGCTAATGCTCACAGCTGCTAAAAGAGATCCAAATCAAAAAATAAGTAAGTATTGGTAAGTAAGCATGTATTTTCTGCAAATCAGTCTGTCAACACTAATATTATATTTACACAGCTGGGATGTGTTCAAGTTTTGTAAGAAGTAGCATGAGATTTGGAGACAATCCAGAACCTCTCAACCTCTAAAGCTTCCTGTAGAAAACATTTTTGCCATTCCACTGAGTCTGAGAAACACAAAAAACTTAAAATGTAATCCTTTAAAAAATTAACTTCTCTAGGAGATCACTGGTCCATTGATGATGCCCAAAGTGGAGCTCACTGTACCTTTTTATGAGAAAGACAGATGCATTTCTCACATTTACAGTACCGTCATCCACATTTTAGTATTCCATTCTTTTAAAAATAGCAGCGAAAAAGAAAAAAAGTAAAAGGCTTAGGTCCACAATTTCTGGGGTCCCTAAAACAGTACAGAGAATCATCTTCTTATCTTTTTTTGGTAAATTTATATTGTGATCTTTTTTGTTACTTTTTTGTTGTCACTTCCAAAGAACAACAGATTCCCTTAAGACATTACAATCACTGACTCAAAACAAATACTAATATTTTTAAGGACTGAATTAAGAGATCAAGTATGACTTTTGATTTCTTCAATTAAAGTAAATGCTGCCTTTTAAAATACAGGCAAGTAAATCAACAAAATTGAGGTAAATATTATCTCTGCCTTTAGATTAACAACCACAATATCAACAAAACAGAATAGACTGAACTTCAGTAAACAGTTGCAGTTGGACAGTGGTGAAGTTAATACATTATCACGTAAAAAAACCCCCACCCTAAACAGACAGAGTACTTCTGGATACTGCTGAAAAGACATTAACTTATTGATGCAAATGCAATTTAAGTAGATAGCAGGAATCATATCAAGCACTGCCCAAACAATACAGAAAAACCCCCAAAAAATAAAAGCAAGTAAGCTTAAAAGGATCAGCCTTGCCAAGACTACTACAGAAAACTTTGAAAGACAAGGTAAATCCTAACATACATTTATATACAGGATTTTTGTAAATGTTTTTCATAGAAAGAGTAAATTACAGCATAATGCTATCTATCAGCAAGATTCTAAGAACTACAAAAGGTAGTTTTTTTAATACTATGAAGTATCCTGTTCAAAATATTCTTATACAAACTCATTAGAAAACAGTATTTGGCTGTACAATTAAATAATTTTAATTGACATCTTGGCATCCTGACAAATAACTAACAGATTTTGATCAATATATCACATTCCACTGCTGCCATACTGTGACCTCATTTGAATGACCACTAGAGGATGCTATGAGAACAATTAGATACAGAAAAAAAAACATATGGAATGTATCTTGCCTATAAAACAATTTCATTTACAAAAATATGCCAGCTTATGAACTGTTTCAAGGTTATGAATGTTGAAACTAAGAGTTATCTTGCAAGCTTTTCAAACATTTGGCAAAAAAAATGTACCTCAGAAATTCATAAATGCACATGCTTTCAAAAATAGCCAAGAATAAGTTTACATCCTACTTCTGTGTGAGAGAACAGTTTGTAACAGAAAAGGTTACACTATTTAAAGTACTCTTATATTTAAAAGTAGGAAACGAGAAACAGCTTTCTAACAAAGATCATTTGATGAATAATCCTTTGCATATTATACTTCATAAGAAAATAACCATAAAGATAGATGTTATTTAGAATTACAGTTTAATAGATGAAAAAGATGATTCAGTTGTATACTTACTTCATCCATTTTCATGCAAGTGCCAAAATCTGCCAGCTTCAGATGCCCATATTTATCTAGAAGCATATTGTCAGGCTTCACATCTCTGTGTATCAAGCCCATGGAGTGAATTGCATCAAGAGCAAGAACAACTTCAGCTGTGTAGAACTTGGCCCATTTCTCAGGCACATCGTAATTGCTCATAAGGTTTACAAGATCACCACCTGGCATGTATTCCATTACCATGTACAAATATTTGTCATCTTGAAAGGCACAAAATAGCTGCAACATTAAAAAAAAAGGAAAGGAAGAAGCAATTACTTTTCAGACAGATAGGGAAAAGAATAAAGCCCTTTATCTTGAAGTTTCTTTAAACCTGAGAATACATTTTCAAGATTATTTATTAAAAGTAATACATAAAATATACATTTTTCTATTTATTATGAGAGTATCTTGAAATTTACTGAATTTCAGGACCCACTCATTATAATTTTTGAGAAAGTAAAAAATACTTCTTGATTATTTCAGTACTATAGGCATCCATCCATCCGTCCTTCTATCTATCTCCATGTTTCTTGGCATTAATAAGTATCATTGAGTCAAAATGCAAAGCATCAAATCTGTGAAAGGGAGCATCATGTTCTGATTTGAAAATAGCTCAACAGTGAGCAGCATCTTAGACTGTTTCCAAATTTTCTATATTATAAATTCCTTATCTCTGTACATGTTTGCAAAGTCTCTGCTGACTTTGTCCTAAATCGACACATATTGAAATAAGAAATAAAACCAAAATGTTTGTGAGGACAACTATAACACAATACAAAGAACCTGTCCTTAACAATAAAATATGGTCTGGTATAAGTTGCAGTCAGCATGTTTCCTACTGGCATGATAGCGAAAGTAAGTTCAGTCTCTTTAAAATGTATTTCAGACCTAGAGTGCTGAAGTTTTAGAGATTTCACTCAGTGATCACCAGGTCTGAAAATAGCCCCATCCAGCAAAAAGTCTCTGAAAGTCTCACCTTATTTCTCAGGGAATACTGCCTTACCTTACAAACTTAAATAATTCACATCTTTAAATTACACACAAAAAAATAAAAGGCAATTGAAAAAATAGGATGAGTGGAAAGGACAAAGTCAGAATCCTGTATACTGTGGAGGATGAGGAACCATAAAAGGCATGTATGTTATTATGGAGATTTGACCTTCAGATTAAAATTACTTTTATAACTAGTGATAAAAGTCATAGATTAGAAATATGTATTTTAATACATATATGCTGCACTGTATTTGTTTGCACAAATGGATAATATATGCAATATATAGTACAATACTGCATTGGGTGATTTAAATCCAAATGAAGACTAAAAATAGTCTCCCTTTTGTCACATGTAGAGACATTAATATAATAATAAATATCAGCACTATGTCTTTATACAGCACTTTTGTTACTGCCCTCAAAGGACTTATAAAAAATTAAAACTATCTAGGACTCTTGTTTCATTTGTTTTTCACAGTAAAAGCTAGACAGAAAGAAGCAGTGTGATCTGTCCCAGTTTCTATATCAGAACAGGACCTACATTTCTTCAAACCAGCTCAATGTCCTACCCCACCAGACCACAACAGCTAAATATATCACACTAATACACTTAATCATAGAAGGCACAATTGCAACTATCCTTTAGTTCATTTGCTATTTACAAATGCAGACACACATTTGTATCCTGCTTGTGACAGTTTCCTTTGAAAATCCACGTCATGCATTTCTCGTTACTTTCAACTTCAAGTGAAAAATAGTTCCTGACAATTACTGTTATTAGAACAAAGAGCTAAATAAAAAAAATCATCTATTTGTTTAAGTACTTCTGCTGAATATAGGCAAGGGCACAGAACATGCTCAAAGAGCATAGCATCTTAGTATACCTGAGGTAAAGTGTTATGAAAAATATATGAAAATCTTAAAACCAGTCTTATTAAATATACAGAAGCATGGCAATATATATGAGAGCATTTAAATTAATTCTTTTAAAAAACTAAAGAGTAAAATTTTCTCCGAGCACACGCTTTCGCTGCTCCTTTTGTTAACTGGTGCAATTAGCAGTTACAACAAATGGCAATAATCAGTACTGAGTGTTCCCAAAGGCATAATTCACATTACAGCATCTTGATGACACATGTCATGGTGATGGAGCAGAGGAAGGAGTCAGCTCTCCATTACTGGGCCATGCTGAGTGCTGATGCTCAGAACTGGCCACTATGAGAGGATGGTTTCAAGGACACCACTGCTACAGTCCCCTGCCTAGCAGGAGACCAGAGCTGCACACTCATCCATATATCAAACTGCAGCTGAAAAGACAGCGACTACTTAAAGCACTCAATACCAACTACCTGTGATCAACTGACTGTATCATGAGGAAAGACTGGAAATACCAATCACATTTTTTTCTACATTCCTATACAGAATTTTTCACAGTTGAAAAGATAACTTCCCTATTATCTATTTAATTGTTTTATGATGCATTTGTAATAACAAAAATGCAAATTAATCTACTTTTCAACACAGTCAAATATATAAAACTTAATGAAATTGCTGTAAAAATGTATTTTTTAAAAGTAAAAATCTGAACCTAAACCTTGATTTGAGTTTCAATGTAAATTCAAAACCAGTTCAAGACTGGCAAGTATTTATGGCATCAGCATCATTACTATTGCTGTTGTGGTTCTTGTTTTATTTTTACACATCTTCCTTACCTGAACCACCCACGGGCTGTTGGCAAAGGCCATGATATCTCTTTCTTCCCAGAAAAAGGCTGAATCTGATCTCTTGATCATTTCAAATTTACTAAGTAGCTTCATTGCATAAACCTTCTGTGTCATTTTATGGCGAACCTGTTGGTTGAGAAAGAACAGAATCAACCTTTTTAAAATGCCTTGTTAAAATCCTGAATAGCAGCACAGTATGTTTCTGCCATGTGCAAACTGCTTTCTGGGATGTGATGCCTCCAGGTCTTCATACACCCAGTTTTCTGCACAAAAGGATTTGAGAACTTCCAAATCTAAAAAGAAAAGTTCAATAGCTGCTCAAAAAAACCCATCATTGCAGGAAATAAAGCCTAACTCTGCTTTTACTTTCATTCTCTGAGCACTGTCTAGCCATTGAATTCGTTCATGTTAGAAACTGGGCAAGCAGTCTGCTTTAGCCTCTGCCAATTTTTATTTCACACTAAAACACAACTGCTCCTATTTCTTTTCCTAAACAGTTCTTAAATTCACATTAAATGGTGCAAAATTAATACAATAAATCTTGTTGGAAAACTAGAATTAAAGCTTTTATTACAAAATATGAAAACATTTTTGGAAACTTCATCTGAATTCAGATATGAAATCAAATCCTTAAATTGCACACTGCAGTCATTACTCAGCTAACTTAATCATAAGACATCCTATTTTATGAAAAAAATTATTAAAGGAACAGGTTTTTAACATCCTTTAGTGTTTCTTATAGAAATCAAGGTGAGAAGTATTCAGCTGTAAGAAGTCTGAGTCATCAGGACTGTAAGTTTCTGTGTAATTTTTTTCCTGTTAAATAAAAAAATTCAGTAGTTTGTGAAATGAATTCATGAAAATTGTGAAATGCACCATAAACTTGAAGTTATGATTTTCTGGAGTATTTAACACCTCTCACATCTAGTAAATAAAGCAGATCCCCTAATTTCTTAGTTTCACACAATATCTGAGTTAATTATATTACTTGAAACTATGTTTAATAGGCTCTTCTGAACAGCTGTAGATGCAGGTCCGTGACATCTGTGAAGCAAAGCTTCCGAGAGGCACCTGTTCCATCTACAGGTCTGGAAGCATCAGTCTCCTGCTCCTGAGGAGCTGTAAAAATTAATATTGCTGAAGGAATAGAAGAAGCATCAGGTGGAAGGGGTAATCTTGGAAAAAGCAAGAACATTAACAGAAAGAGGATTATTTAAGGAGTTGCTGTACTTGAAATTGGGGCTTTCTGCCTTGAAGATACAGGTGCAAAGGTTTTATTAGGAGTATCTTGCATAGTTTAACACTAACAAACAACCCTCTCTACAATTACATCAAAAAACCTCCAACCTAACACCAGAACAGAAACATGCTATCTATGTGCATTAACAACTTTATAAGCATATTTTAGGACATAAATTAGACAACTAGTGAAGGTGTCCTGAAACACTATTTTGAAAACTTCTTGCCACTTACTAATCCCAAATGGGATCATTATTACAAAGACTTGGTGGTACACCACAAACTATACTCCCCTAAGTACAGCTTTTGTAATCCTGCCCAAAACCAGAAGAAACACAAAGACCAGAAGCCTCAAAAAGATATTGTTTAATAGAAGATGCATTTTCTGTGAACTTCAAATTGAAGTTTTATTTATTTATTAGTTTACAATTCCTAAAGTCATTGTGTACTCTTGCCTAGGTGCAGTTAAGAGTAGCTGCCTGCATTTAGAAAAACAACTGTCTCTCATGACTTGGGGAAAAAAATTCTTTAAAGTCAGCACAGCCTGGAGGAAGCTCATGTACAGGAGAGGCAAAGTAAAGAGGGGTGGGGGGCCCAAAATCAGTCTCTAAATAGTGCCAACAGGTTATTGGCTAAATGATTTCTTGAGAAAATTTCAAGATAGGCTCTTTCACTGTACAAAACCAAGGCAACAACAGCTATACTGGCACACCCAGAGACTGAGTGTGTCTTGGCACACCTTGCAGGTGAGCAGACCTGACATTCCTCCTTCTATCAGCACCGAGGCCCCTGGAGACAGCCTTTGGAGCTGCTAGTCACTGTGCACTTTACTCAGAGCTCTATTTGTACAAACAGATATTGGCTCATGCAGCAGATTATTCATGTATTAAACTGTCACGATGCTTCAATTTCTTCCAACTGTAAAAATGAACTGCCAAATTTAAACTGCAGCTCACCAGAGTAACTCTCAAAATAGGTAGGAAAATCCCTTCATGCCATTAGCACTGAGTAACATGGCCTTGTTTAACTCATGAAAATGCATTAAGAAAAAAGAATTTCAGTCTACTCTGCTTCAGCAATCTAATACTTTTAATAAGCAAAATATATCCATAATTTCTCCAGCATTCACAAGGGAAGACAATCTTTAGGCAAAGAAAATAACACATCCATTTGAAGTTATCAGATTTAGTACATAGTTTTGGTAATGGTACTGTCTCTTTTATGATTTGGAAAAAAATTATGATCCTAGCGTAGTGGAGTTTTGAAATGAACTCTAAGGCTTGAAGTAATTACAGGTATCCTGAAATACTTAATAAAGCCAAAAGAAATGACTACAGATAGGGTATTGAAGTTCACATCCTGACAAATTTTCAGGTAATAAAACATAACTGCTTTATCTGCTATACTACAGAACTGTACACTAGCAGTGGATGGGGAATTAAACCTAATAAACAAAGCAATTAATGAGGAAAAATAAACCAGCATCTGTTTATGCAGGCCATGACAACCCCTGGTTTACAACACTAAGAAATCAGACAGCAAAGACTGTCACCCAGACCATCCTGTTGCACCCAAACACAAGGAAGTGTTAACTTTGATTTGGTTTTCTCTTCCAGTATGTGAGCAGCTCAGTCTGCTGTGTCACTGCAACATTACAATCCTTCGTGGTTAGACCTGGGAGAACTAAGGAACTAAGAATAAATTTCAATTTCAAATCAAGATGATTTTCCACAAGTGAAAACAAGAGGAACTCAGGATGTGCTTTCATAAGTAACTGTTTCTGCATAAACCAGAAGTAACATATTAAGCACCATAATTCAATTTCTCTGTCTGCCCTAGACACCAGTCACTTTTATTCACAGCACTGCGTAAGAGAAGAAGTGATCTGGCACTGGCAATCATTTTCTTAGCCCTCCCCATCACTACAGACCCAGCAAAACCAGAGACCAGAGCACAAGTGTAGAGTTTAGTACTTCTGGATTTATAAGGAAATTGTTTCTCCACCACAGTCAGATGCTCAGACCAGAGTCATCTGATCTCTCTTTACTGGACTATTTTTCAAATTTTTTGGAGGGGAGAGGAAGGAGGAAAAACAAAGTCTTTTTAAAAAAAGTCTAGCTGTAAAACATACCAGTAGAGAATGTGTTTCACTTTCCTGACAGAATTTGGAAAGCTGATTGTTTCACATCAGTTCTTTAGCTAGAAAATGCTATACTGGAGCAGAAGACTAAGAGAAATCAAAATTAAATGAAAGAAGTCATAGCTGACTACTTTATGTTGCAAACAATACAAGCCAAAAAATGAGCATACCAATATGATCATTAGAAACATATAATATTTGTGATACAATGCCTATACACAGTAACACATACTGATAACACAATGTTCATTAATTTATCTCATGTATTTAATCATGTCTTATTTATGGCTCTTTCTGTATTTAATCCCCACTGAAGCAAATTTCTATTTTGATCACAGAAAGTGTTGCAAAATATTTTCATTACCGCAAACCCATCATCTGCAACAGTGGTGTTAACATTCTGAATGGAGTAGAAATAGAGCTTAGCTCAATAGTTTAAACTTGTACCATACCTTGTGAGGCAAAAAACTAAAGTATGTATGTCCACATCACCAGCTAATATTAGTTCAGATCTGCAGCTGTATTTACTAGCCTACTGCTTTTCAGCTGTAAGACTGCATAACATTTTGATTTCTATTTGTATTTTTACAAATTTGTATTCCCTAGAAAAAGAGTTTTTTTAAATTGACATGAAGTACAGAAGAGCCCTGTAGGAACACAGAGAAGTTTCTTTCTGATACCAAGGATACTTGATTTTTTTTGAAGGGCTTATTAAAGATTTAAAAGAAAACTCCATGACAAAAATGCAACCCAAACCCCATCATTGTATGACAAGGTTACTAGGCATTTTGTCATTATGTTTCAATGGTTGGGTAAATGAAAAATAAAGTTTGTCTTCAGATTCTTCAAAGTGCCCAAGTGCACTTTGCATCTTTTCTTAAAAATTTAAATTGTATATGACATGGTGAATTAAGAAAAAGAATTTCCAGAACAAATTTCCAGAACAAATCAAGACCTATTTGAAATGAAAAGCTAAAAAGAAAATAAAAATAATTTAGAAAAACCCTTCTGTTCTTAAGAAATACACATATGAAAACAATATATTGTCACTTTTGAAGCACATCAAAATTATAATTCTCTTAGGTGCTTCCAGGAAATATATGAGTGTGACATCTGAAAATGGCACATCACTTCTGCTATTGGGACTTGCTCTTTTTCATCTCCTACCCCCTCAACAAATGGACAAGGAACTCTGCTCCTTACAACTCGATTTTTCACAGACTTCACATGCCAGTGTGTAAGGAGTGTCTCTATTCACTGCTCCATGTGGATTCATGTAAAGATACAAATGCCTAACAGAAGACTTTAAAAGAAACCATTTGATATGACTGTCATTGAAAAGACATGGAGTAGACTGCTTTCTTACAAACACCCTGCAGCAGCCCCTTCACAGGAAAGCAAGTTTCTGCTGGAAGTTTTTGTTTTGTTTTTAATTTCTTTCCTACAAGGATATAAGTCATAAAATATACAAAATAATTCTTTAAAGTCTTGCTAGAAAACGAGGATTTTGGGAAATATTCCACTACATACTTCAGTCACTCTTTTGGACAAAACGGTGTAAGTGACCCTGATAGAATTAGGGAAGAGAGTGCTACATTCTCATGTTACTAGACTTAGATGAAGTTGTCTCAAAAAATGTCACAGATGAATAAAAATTGCTGATTAGATGTTCCTGTCATACTAATCACATCTGAATTTCCAAATTTTATGAGTCATGCATATTATTAGGCTAGTCAGAGGGTTTTTTTCCAGTTCCAACAAATTTCAGAAGCACAACATGGAAAATACAAACAATTCTATAAATGGATCATAAATTTATTGTCATTATACACTGTGTATCTCCTATAAGCCCTTCACAGCTTAGATCTTACCACATTCCTCAACAAAACTTCAACACATCTTTGTATTTTCCAAAATGGTTACACATTACAAGACAGTATGATTTTCCCAGCTTCCTCGTGCAAAATTACCAAGAGCAGTAAAATGCCAGTTCCAGGTCAACAAGTACAAGCAAAAGGGTAACTTTTGTTACCCTGTGGTAATAAGATAACAAGCTTCAACAGCAGCAAATTAG
This sequence comes from Thryothorus ludovicianus, assembly GCA_013397245.1. Lineage (NCBI taxonomy): Eukaryota > Metazoa > Chordata > Aves > Passeriformes > Certhiidae > Thryothorus > Thryothorus ludovicianus. Next base: position 1,307,576 of record VZTB01003475.1, read on the forward strand.
TTGCTCCTCATTCTACTGACTTGCTTCATATCTCTCTTCCTCTAAAAATATTCACACAGAAAATCACCATGGATCAGCTGGTGCACAGTTATCTGTTAGCTCATGATAACCTGGCCCTATGTTTGCATTCTAGATTCTACTGGGTACTTGCATCCAATGCTTATTTCAAAATTGGCACATCAATCCATCTTATACATATGCACACATTTTTGTGCCACTTATCAGACAGTAGGACTTGGAAGTCCTGGAAAAATCAAAATTAAATGAAAATCAGACTACATGTGATACACCTAGTTACTTTTTGTAGTTTGATTACCTTTTTTTAATAGAATTTCTCTGCAATAGAAATTTTAAAAGTAATCCCATTCATACTTCAGATATTATATTGCACACAATGTCAAGTGGACAATGTTAAGAAAAGAATCTTTTAAAAATCCTGCGAGTCAGGTTGCTTAAAATACAATGCAAGCATCACAATTATAAGAACAAAATAAAAAGCTTTTGTTGCGGTGTTCGTCTGCTCTTTTGTAGAACATTTCAGATATTATTATACAGTGATACCTGTAGCCAAAAAGATTTAGAATTGCCATGAACTGCCTTTCTGATTTTGATCAAAGGATAAAAAACATTCCTGAGTTCCTTCCTTCCTACCCATCATATTTTGAACTCAGATTTACTGTTCACTATGCACAGAACAATCTCTCAATACAATGAAAATTACACTTGTTCTTTTTAAGAATGAATATTTAAATATAAAACATGAATATAAAACATGAGGAAGATTTTGGCTAAAGCTGTCAATCTGTCTAAACATTAAATCATTACTTTCTTACCAGCTGCACTTCTCCAAAAGCTCCTCTTCCAATCACCTTAACAACATCATAGTCTTCAGCTTTCATTTGTAAAGCTCGGATTTTTTCCACAATCTTCTCATCTAAAGCAAATCAAACAGAAGTTGGGATAATGCATGTATTAACAGAATACAAGAATTTCAGCTAAAAATAAGCTACTTTTATTCAAACGTTTAGAGCCTTCTTCGTAATTTTTGAAATCCGTAGTCACTATTAATATCCCCTTTCATTATTCTTTGGAAACCATTAACCCTCTGCCTTCAGTAACAACTGAAATATCTTTCATCTTTTGCTGACTCTCATTTCACACCTCTAATAATCACTCACAAGCTTATAGGAAGACTGGTAATGAAGATGCCTATCTGGAATTTTCCATCATTCCTTGCTACCCACTGCACACCCAGGATCCACTGACACTCCACTGATAATGCCAAGGTGGAGAACATGGTACACAAAAAGCACTGCAGGTGCAACCTGCTCCTACACACCTGGAGAGTTCACTCACATGGTGAGGAATGTGACCTGGTAACCTTCATGTACAACTGCAGATCACACAAAGGGCTGGCACATCCACCCATCCATTCCAAATGAATTGATTCATGTTTACATATGTGTATGTAACTGCTGGCCATCTCAAAGTGCTTTTTTGGTGTTCACCACATGTGTAGTTCTACACTCATTAAAATGATGTCTACAATGCTCTGTTCAGCATTCTGCAGATAAGCACTGCCTCTCAATATGTGTCTTATCAGCAGCTGTGAGATTCTGTAAAAGGGAAAACAGTGAAATTCTGACGTCTGACAAGTTCTAAAAGCACACAAGGTCCTAGACTCTTTTAATTTTGTAAATGAAGCATTCTATGAATGCACTCTTGGCTAAATGTATTTTTAAATTTTATTTTTGTTATGAGGACAAAAGATAATAGAATCCATAATACTGGAGGTAATCTGAGGCATGACAAGCCCCTACACACACTTAGAAAGAACAAAACAAAGCAAAACAGGTGGCTGGAGCAAGAACTCTACCAGGGAAGAGCATGGAATTGTATGAAAAGCTTCAGAGAGGGGTAGAGGTTTATATTGCAAGATCCCTGTCTAGGGTCAAATACCATGGAATTTTATCCCTAGAAAGGCATTAAAGAGTATCTCAGACCTGAATACAGGGGAGAAAGGGATCAGAAACACAGTTAATTCAGTATGACATTAAAGATGACATGGTCTGATGGTGTTAATGATAAGAACAACTAGTAAATAGCTTAACCATTCCTACATATTCATGAAGAGCAGCTTGGCAGGCTACAAGCAATCCAGGAGATGCCTGACCATCAGGAATACTACTTCCAAAGAAGAAATAAGCCAAATCAAGGAGGCACTCTGATTTATTACTCACAAACAAGAACTGGCTCAGGAAGACAAAGTCCGTAGCAGACTTGGCAGAAGTAACTGTGAGATGGTGGAATTTAAGACTCAAACAGACCTGAAGAAGGAAAATAGCAGACCTTGGACTTCAGGAGACCAGACTATGGCTCATTTGGAAAAATCACTGGCAGGATCCTGTGAAAAGTTCCTGGGAAGGGCAGAGGAGTGGGCTGATCTTCAAAGATGACATGTTCATAGCACAAGAACAGTCTGTTCTAGTTAGCTAGAAATCAAGCAGGATTGGCAAGGAGCCAGCTCATCTAAATGGGCAACCTCTGCCTCAACTCAAGCACAAAAGGTAAAGGTCTGGAACATGGAAGCTGAGTTGGGTTACCCAGCAGGAACCTCTCAAACAAGAAAAAATGAAATTGGAAAAGCCAAGCTCAGCTGGAATTGAAACTAGTCAGGATTATGAAGTGAAACAAGATACTCTACAAATACATTGGCCATAAAAGAAAGAATTGAGGCAAATATGGTCCCACTGCTCTCAGTGAGGGAGGTGATCTAGGACATGGAGATGACCAAGGCAGTCAATGCCTTTTTTGCTTCACTTCGCTTTCAAGCCCTGCTCAGAGGCCTCCAGCTTCCTGAAGCCAACAGCAGCACAGTATTGCAGTAGAGGAAGTCCTGAGTTAAAGACCAGTTACCAGTGAAGAAAACTTGGCATATACCAGGTCTTGAGACAATACAGGATGCATCTAAGTGTGCTGAAAAAGCCAGTTAAGACCATTACCAGGCTGTTCTCTATCACTTTTGAAAGGTCATGGCAACTTGAGAAGGCGATGACTGGTAGAGCGCAAATGTCACGTTCAAAAAGGACAAGGAGGCTACAGGGTGGAACAGCAGCCTGACCACACTGCCCGAAATGATCATGGAACTAAATCCAAATCTTTCAAGAATTCCATTATGCACATGGAAGGATAAGAACACCCAGAATGGATCAAAAAAGGACAAACTCTGTTTGATTAACCTGATTTCCTTCAATGACAGATGCCTGTCTTGGTGGACAAAGGGAAAGCAGCACATTTCCTTGACTGTAGCATGACTTCCAACATCATCTCAAAGTATCTTTGTAGCCAAACCAGGGTGGCGTGGATTGCACAGAGGAATGACCAGGCAAGTTGCTTGAGTCACAGCCAGTAGTTTTAAGTTCAAAGTTGATACACTGGAGGGCAGGGTGGCTTCTATGAGTGACCCAGACAGGATGAGTAATGAGCTGACAGGAAGGTCACAGTTCAACAATAGCAAGTGCAGAGTCCTTTAGCTGGGATGGAACAGCACCACACAATAGAACAGGATTCACTCACCAGCTGGAAGGCACTATGAGAGGACCTGAGCCCTGGTGGACAACAAGCCAAGCAGAGAGGAATGAGAAGCCAGTCTTTGCACTGACTGTGCAAGTATGTGTTGGCAAATACACAGCCAGTAGGTTGAGGGAAGTAGATTTCCTCCCTTGTCATTTGTGAAACCATATGTGGAATATTATGACTAACTTTGGGGTCCTCAGTGCACAAAAAATACCAAACCTTCCCTAGCTTCATGAAAGACCACCAAGATGCTCACATGATGCTCAAGAGAAGCTGAGAGAACTGGAATTGTTCAGGTTAGGAATGGATAAATGGTTGGCCTCAACAGAAGTTGAAATGAGGTTTTACTCCTAAGGGGTACAAAGTGAAAGGACAAGAGTCATCAGACAAGATAAAATACAAAAAAACCTATTTTGTAAGAAAAGAATAATAAGAATTGGAGAAAGGTGTAGTCTGTCAAGTGGAGTTGAAAAACCTCCGTCTTTGGAAATTCTCAAAATTCAACTGTACAAGAACCTGAACAATCTGATGTAACATCAAAACTGGTTTAAATTTGAACACTTGGCCTCCAGAGATCCTTCCTAATCTGTGGAACACAAAAACACACCTGCTGTAAATTTCTTCTTCTGAGGAAAAGACTTGATGTGACAGGGAAGGGGAGAGGTTAATGTTACAATGAGGGAATGGCCTGCTAGTAAAATTGTAAGAACAGAGGCAATTAAAGTCTCCAAAAGTAAACAGATTTGCTACATTCAGTGTACTCATAAGACCAAAGTAATTCAGTGTGTCAAGAGGAAGAGGAGTTATGAGAATTGTGATGTTGTTTCTATACTGAATCATGAAAGCCTAGACCAAAAGCACAGGAAAACAACAGTGCTTCATCCACACCAAGTTTATTATTTTTGGTAATAATATTAATTAATTTTGCAGATTGCAACGGGAATGCTGTGTTTGGAAGTCAAATGCAGATCACAAGCCCTGGCACTAGACAAGGAGGATAAATGCAAATTCACAGGAAGCAGAAGTAGAGAAAGATTATGAGCAAACTTGAAGCCACAGAGAATGTGCCATTACATGTTTGAATACAATGTTATATCTCATGAGACATAGAAATGACCTGACTTTATTTTCAATGTTTTTGAGGTGCTTCCATGTTTTCAAATATATGAAATGAGCAGGGATCCAAACTCATCGAAAAAGTAGCGTATAGTTTCACACAGCTCAGTTTCTGAGGAGTAACTCACAGGAATACTTCTGTAGAAGGTAGAAACTATAAACAAAGTTATTACAGCCCCACTGAAACTCTTCAAACATTAAATAATGCAAATAAGCAATGAAAAACCCAAAAACATATGAAAAAACCAACTGAAGAATTACTAGTTCTGTCATCCCTGTGAAATGTTGAGAATGGAGAAATACTACTTGCTTTGGGAATGGAATGGAATGGAATGGAATGGAATGGAATGGAATGGAATGGAATGGAATGGAATGGAATGGAATGGAATGGAATGGAATGGAATGGAATGGAATGGAATGGAATGGAATGGAATGGAATGGAATGGAATGGAATGGAACGGAATGGAATGGAATGGAATGGAATGGAATGGAATGGAATGGAATGGAATGGAATGGAATGGAATGGAATGGAATGGAATGGAATGNTAGAATAGAATAGGAGCCCTTTCAGTTCAAAGGGACTCACAGTGACCATCACAGCAACTGTCTGACTATTTCAGGGCTGACCAACAGTTAAATGTTGTTAAATGCCTCTTAAACACTGACAAGCTCGGGACATTGTCTCTCAAAGAAGCCTGTTCCAGTGTCTGACCAGCCTCACAGTAAAGAAATATTTCATGATGTCTTGTCTGAACCTCCCCTGGTGCAGCTTTCAACCATTCCCACATGTCCTGTCACTACATCCCAGGGAGAAGAGCTCAGCACCTCCATCTCCACTTTCTCCTTCTTTAGAGAGCAATGAGGTCACTTCTCCTAAGTCCTTTAACTAAAATTTAATAATCTCAGTTAATAATAATAATACCACATAGGGATGCAAGGGTTGCGAAGGTATCGGTTACACAGATGGATTGCCTATTCTGGCATAAAACCTTATGGATATGGAACAGATAATCAATGCATGGAACTAACCTGAAACAAAAAACTGCTGTGCAAGAAGGCAAGCTTAGATTAACCCTGAAGCCACATCATACTTGTAACATACTGGACCGTAAGATTTATGTACCACATGATTCATGTATCACATAACATGATCTAATTCAGGGAGCAGGAGACCTTTACACAGCAACCTTCTTACAGTTGTCTGAATATTCAGATTTCACACAGATGAATTCAAAAATTTTGCTATCTGTATGCATATGTCTCATTAATTTGCAACAGCAGAAAGCCCAGCAGAAGAAAAATGTTACATTTAAAGGAAGACATTAGATGGACTCCCCAATCCCAGGATGCCATGGAAGTATTGTGACATTTGAGTGAAAGTCCTAAAACATGAGAATACCATCACCTATGTCTGAGTTTTCTTCTTTAACACAAAAAGGACCAGGAATTGCTAGATACTAAAGAATCTTTAAAGACAGCTTTTGATTTACTATTTGAAATAACTATAACTTTTAAGCAAATGAAGTTTCACTTTCTGAAAGGGCAGAGTGTTTGGGTTAGGCACTGACAGCTGGCAGCAAGAATGTGGCTGAAGGTTGCTTGTGAAAATGGAAAAAAATACCTGTCTAGAACAGCAAAGGGGGATGGGGAGGAAGGAAAAACCCAAACTTATCTGCCTTTTAAGAGAAAAAAAACAAACTCATATGCAGGCTATTTTCTTTGAAAAAAAAATAATGTGTATCAAGCAGTTCTGGGAAGTGTATATGTGACGAATAAAATTGCAAGGGAGTGCAATTTTACTCCACAGATCAGACACAGTCAGTCAATGAGTGCTGCTATGGAGTACATTATGTCAAAAGTTGCTGCCCTAGGTAGAAGCCCAGCCAGAAGTTAAACTGAAGTACAGTCAGGAAGTGCTGCAAACCCACAGCTGAACAAAAGCAACCAGAAAGCAAAACAGAAAGACTGAAGTAATTAGGGGTGCATCCACAGAGTCTGGTCAAAGGTGTGTGAAGAAGTAGAAGCTGCTGGAGACCTTGCAGAATCGGGAGGAACTAGAAGGAACTCTCTTGCATAGATGGAAAAGAATTTGACATACGAAAACAGAAAGCAGCAGCCCTTTGGCTCACAGAGAACGCACCTCTAATGTAATGAAAATACGCCTGATGGCGGGGCTGAATTGCTTTGTATCTACCAAGTACCCAGAAGGGAATGTGGTTAATGACACTGGTTAATGACACTGACACTTTTTTACTTTATACATCTAAGACATTCTGTCTTACACACTGTGGCTTCCACACTCTGCTTGGGAAAGTTGGTTATTTGATACCTCTGCCATCCCTACTCTTACCAGAACAATATCATTAAGAATGGAACTGGAGCCCAACCAGCTGAGGCGACTGCAAAGACCTGGCAGGGAACTGCCTTAGAGAAGCCAAGAGAAAACCAGAGGAGCAATTAGCTCCTTAACTCAGTGGAAGTTCTACAGTGCACTAAATTTCTAAGATTCTTGTTGGCATCTGACACTTCATGAGTGCTGCTGACAGGAAGCCCGGAGCACACAGAGCTGCAGCCCTGGGAGGCACTCACACCACACCGGATAACACATTCCTGTTGTTAACCACATAGTTGGGCAACTTCAAATGACATAACAAAATACAAGGGAAGGAACCATAACTGTTGATTTTGCAAGAAAAATAATCTTAACGGATGCATCTTCCAAGCAGGCAGTGTCTGCTTGGAGAGGAAAATGGCCAAAGGAACTTTTCAGGTAGTTTATTCAGGGAGTCTAGAAAAACTGGTGCACAGTGTCACATCTCTACTAGAAGCCCCTTCTACTGTAAATACTACACTGTACAAGTCTACCAACCTACACAACATCAGCAAATCATTTTAACAACACAGGTTTCCAACTCTTGAGTGATGCTGAATAACACGTAAAAAGTCACTGATCCATTTAGGGAGTCAAGACTTCTGGGATATACCAGGCCTGTTGATTGGCACTCTGTGCCACTGTTTGTATTTACTCAAAATCTATTTTTCGTGCCCTTCTATTCATGATGGCAAGATTATAAATGATTAAATGCTTTCAACTATTGCTTAAACCTGTTATTTAACTATTTAAGACTAAGTTGCATGGAAGACCAAAAAAGGCATAAGCCACTGAGATACGATTCAACACTTGGCAAATCTTAGATGGCAGAAAAATTGACTTGGAAGAATTTACTCAACCTTTGCCTGGAGGACAGAAGAGGAAAAGAGAATGAAAGATTTGTTACACCAAGCCCATGCAGAAAAACTCTGCTTTCTTTTCTAAAATAAGCAAATTAGTTTTTGCTCTCAGAGGACTATGAGATTCCTCTCATTGTTTTGGGAATTAAGTATTACATTATGCTTTTCTGTTCCATGAATACTCTAAAAACACAGCAATTTAAATTAGAATCCCAACAGCTGATTAAAGCAACAGGAAATGAATGAAAATACTGAAAAGGAATGGTTGTATTATGTGAGATACTTGATGTGCCTCTTACAACAAACACAGGCTCCACTTTGGTTCAATAGCTTAGAGAAAGTGGAAAGAAATCAGAATAGTAAGGCAAAGCAGGCAATTAAATAATTTCTTTCATATTAAACAGGTAAAGAGGCTGCTTCTGCGAAATGGTCACAGGAAACAGAATACACCAAACTCCTATGGTATGGACAATTAATAAATTGCCTTTGTGAAATAGTTGAAACATTTGAGTTTCAGCTTGCAATTATGAGTTGAGCTGAACATAAATTAATGTCTCAGCTGAAGTACAAGCAATTTCATTTTTAAACTAAAATAAGCTATTAATAAAACATTAACCTGAATAGTAATGACTTGATGTAGGTTGGAAGTAGGGTGTACGCAAACCCTTGGGAATATGGTGGGAAAAAAAAATTCCTTTCTCAAAATGTTATTGCAGCAGAATTAAGTGATTAAACTGACTGGAAGTGTGATGATTATTTAGCGTTCTCCACAATTTCTGCAGACTTGTGTAGTATGGATAAAAACAATGGCAGTGACTGTGCTTTAGCTGCCTCTCAGTGTAGCACAGTGTAACTCACAGGAGGCCCTGCCACCTCTCCCTGCTTGCCTCAGGAAGCCTTGGAAAGGGATGCAGGCTCCAGGCCCCCGGCACAGAGCTCATCAGAGCTTGTCAGAACCTTCTGACAGCAGCTCTCAGCTGGGCATTTGTGACAGTTCTTCAGATGCTGACAAAAATCACAAGAGACAAGAACTCACTGTTCCCTTACCCTAAGAAAGCAACTACTCACAGTTCCATGAATTCTCACTACAGTTCCCAACATTTCTTCCAAGTCCAAGGTGGCAAGAGGTTTCAGCAAGCACGTAGCACACTCTTTCCAGTGATACTCGCTATCCTTAGAACAGTTTCCAAGAAGACCCGAGCTCTGAGTTTAGCAATTTTAAACCACATAAAATGGCAATGTCAATAAGAACCCAGTTGTTGTCTTGTTTTTTTCCTGTACTTGAGTGGCTCATTTTATGCTAGCACAAGTATCAGTGAAATGAAAACCAGAAACTGGTCTTTACTTTTCTTTTGCTTGACTAGTTTTAATAAAAAGAAAAAACAAACCACCTGATTCTGTGCATTAATTCAACTCATTTCCCCTGTGTGGTATATAACAAACCATACAACCACCTTAATAACTGTGGCAGGATTGACTCTTACTTTTGCAATATCAAAATACTACCAGCCTCAAATTTTTATAAAATTCTCATTTCACAATTCATTTTTTCCCGAAGTGTAAATCACAGAAGATATGCGGCACTATTTTTATTCTCTCCCAGTCAGCACACAAACAGGGGAGAAATTACATTCTTAAAAAAGTGATTCTTAAAAAAGATGCACTGTCACACGATATGTTGGCCAAAAGAGTCAGATGTGGCAAGTTTTTTTAAAGTTCAACACATAAGGATGAAGGGCACCCTTGAAAACTCTTTATTAACTACTGAATTTTTTTGTAACTCATCTCAAAATTCTTTTAACTAGTATCTGGCTATTTCAACTCTATACTGTCAGCTGATTTAGTAATAAAAAGGCAGTAATAAAGTTGTGAACAAAAGTATAATTTCATGTTTCTGCCATTGCTGGTAGTCTCCAGGTCACTTAAGATACTTAAAATATTTACTACAACAATGAGAGAGAACCTAGAGGAGGAGAAGGAGCAACAGCCTTCAAAAAAAGGGAGACAGCCAGCCAAAATGTTCAGAGGCTGCAGAAAACAAACATGAAAACTAACAAAAACCAACAAACCAAGTAACAAACAAAACCACAACCTGTTCTGAGGTTAAATTGTTTTCCCACAATTACTATTTCTAATAATGAATATTGTCAAAAGACTCTGGTCTTTTGATCAGACAGGCTTCTAATTTTGTTCTACTGCAAAAATAGAAATGTAAAAGCAAATACGACCAGCTTATAGAAGTTGCTGATAAATGTTATTTATGTCATTTTCATAGGACTTTCCCCTCACTTTATACATACAATGCTCAGTTGCAAATAACAAAAATACCTCAAATGTTGTTATAGACTCTTTCATAAATATCTGATTGAATTCCTTTGAACTCATACTGAAAATAATCCCAAGGTATGCCTCTATGTCCTAATCTGCTCTTTCTTATTTACTGAGACTTTACTGGCAACTGTGAAAGCTGGATGTCCACCTATGGGGCTCTGCTAAAACTCAAGGAGAAGCACTGAATTCCAAACAACTCACCACAAATTACTACACCAGCCACTATTTAAGTGGTGTGAGTGGATATTCCAAAGACTGCATCTGCAGTAACCTAATCTCAACATATGCAACATAAAAGTTTGCTGATTTTTTTTTAAATTTATATCTCAAAATAAGCTTACTACAAGGCATAATTATTCCAAGACAGCTTACTCGCTGCAAATTACATTTTAAAACAAATAATCTGCTATTTTTACAAGAAAAAAAGGTTCTGCTTACATAAATGAATAGAAAACATTTCAAAACCACAAAATACAACTACTCTGATGTAGAATCATATGCTTAATAAACTCCAAGATCCTGTCAACAATTAATTTGGAGAGAATCACATATATTTATGCAAAGGTTCAAAAATGAACCAACAGATTTTAAGGTAGTTTAGTTTAAAAAACCCACAGAAGGCTTCTCTGTTAGATTAAATATGACTATATAAACAATGTTGACATTCAGTGTTATGAATTCCTGAAGAATAATAATTAGGATATACTTAGCAAGTTATGTAGCTACACATACATAAGATAGGAAAATAACATAAAAGAATTTTTCCAGCTGTCTTTAGGAAAATAAAAATCTGGTATTTTCCAACATATTTTCACAATATAACAACTCCATAAAATGAAATTTTTCTCTGTAATAAATGGTCCTCCAAAGCCTTCTGAAGCTCAGAGTTATAAAAATTAGTAGAATAATAATGGGCAATGCATTTCTGACCACTCAACTTCTTATGATTGAGATCACGGCAATGTCATTGTTTAAGGGCCACTTGCAACTTACATCTATTTAAAAAATTATCAATGTTCTTGTTCTTCCTCAGGGCTGGATAATCCAGATCAAGGACCAAAGAATTCAAGCCATCCTGAAAAAAAAAATGAAATAAGTTAATCGAGTTCTAAAATCTTAATTAACAACTTTCCTAAAATTACTGCACTGAGACTGATTATATATTATTCAAGTATGCATTACATTCCTAGTAGGCAAATCAAACAAGCTCTCAAGCGTGTTTATAAACCAGCAGAGGAGCCAACACACACTGGCTCGCTCCAAGTTCCATAAACAGTACAGCTATATTACCACTGATTAGTGGCACTGGGACTTAAACTGGAGTAGTAGCTTTAATCTTAATCAGTAAGTAATCTTACTCATTAAACACTGATTTAAGATACTGAGTTCACTCAATCCTTTTTTTCTTTTTTACTTCTGTTACACTTTTCCTGCAGAGACTTTATGTTTGTATATCCATATTACTGCTTTGATCAAAGCCTCTCTACCCTCTCATTCTGGACATTAAAAAACCAACCACACATTTTTCTTGGAAGCAAGATATGACCTAAACTCAAGAAGACAATTCACCTTGTAATTCAGGCTCACAAGACTAGAATACCTTTTCTAAGTGACTCAACAGAAGACGAGCCAGAACTCCACATGACGTTCTGCTCCCCATTATCAGCGCCTCAGCAGAAAACAATTGAGACTCAAAATGGCAAGGGATGAGATCACCAAAACTAAACTAAAAATAGTACTTTACATGCCTGTTACAAGACTTGACTCAATTCCACCTTTCGGCAACCTGGAAAAACTTTAGAAAACTGCTCTTCAAACACAGAGATCTTTCCAGTTACACAGGGACAAATAAAACTTCAAATTAGTTTCAGATACTCGGAGAAGTCTGAGACATCATTCATTGTCAGCAGCTCCAGTGTTCAGCCTGAACTGGCAGCTTTATTCATTGCCCTAAGAACAAAATCCTGAGACTGCTTTTTCAGGTTTTTGAGCCTTAAGAGGGCATCACAGAGATTTAAGTCAGAGACCACATCATGTTTATTAATAGGCAGCCAACAGAACTAGATAACCCATGCCACAACAGCTTTCATTCTTCTTAATAACTGAGGCTATAGCTAACAACCTTATGATTTTATATTTTTTACTAATATATCTGGGAAGGTATAATTTATTGCAAATATTAATAAAAGTATTATATTCATTTTAATAACATCTGGAGAGATTCAAAGGCGAAGTCTAAGAATATTAAATACATTGTGAATGCCACTCTGTCCTAAATAACCTCATATAAAAATAAGACCACCCCATCTGTGGCAATATCAGTTCACACCACAAAACACCTTAATGGTTATGACCAATGAAGATATTTTATTTATTTATGTGTTTTTACCTCCTAACAAATGAAGGAGTCTTGGAAAGTGCCACAGATATGCAGATGGAGTATGAGTTAGACAAATGATCAAAAGTTGGTTGAAAGACTGCCTAGAAGACTGATCAGTGGCACAAAGTCCAGTTGGAGTCAGTCACCAGCAGCGCACCCCTGCACTGGCACTTCTCTGGACAGAGAAGATTTTCACAAAGGTCAGTGAGGGGAAAAGCCAAGTCCTGCTGCTGGAGAGGACAAACCCCAGGTACCAGGTATAGGCTGTGGCCTGACAAGCAGGAGAGCAGCTTTGCAAAGGAACACCTGAGGGTCCTGGTGAACAACAGGTTCCTCTCTACTCTGCACTGATGAGGCCCCACCTGGAGTGCAGTGTTCACTCCTGGTCTCCCAAAGCATCAAAGGCAGGGATCTACTGGACGGAGTCCAGCAAAGAGCTGAGATTAATGCATTTCTCCAAGGAGAAAAGGCCCAAAGAGCTGTGACTCCACAGCTTGAGAGAAGACTCAGGGCAGGGCAGCTCATCAGTGTCTGTAAGTACCTGATGGGAAGGACTGAAGAAAAGTCACTGATCGCTTGACAGGACAAGATACAACAGACATAATGTAAACCACACAAAATTCTATTTGAACACCACACTCTTTTCCTGTGAGAGTTCCAAATACTGGAACAAATTTCCAGCAGAGGCTGTGGAGTCTCCACCAGTGGAGATAATCAAAATCTGACAGGGCATGGTCCTGAGCAACCTGCTTTGGTTGACCCTGCAGTGAGCAGGGTGTTGGACTAGACAGCAGCAAGAGGTCCTTCCCAACCTCAAACATTCTGTAACACTTAAAATATATCCACTGCTCCATAGAAAAAAGTTGGAATTTTAGTCTTGACTCTATGTAACCTTAATTATTATGACAGTCTTACACATCAAGTTTTAGAACTTCCTACCAGAAAAAAAAAAAGATAGTGTAAATTAGCAGAAAGTCAGTCACGAAGGCACTGTAGTTGCTTTAATAACAATAAATACAGGAATTATTTCAGCTTTGACCGTAACAGTTCCTGCAAGACACAGTAAGGAGAAACAAGTGATGCACCAGGACACCATACTCATCTTTCAGAAGGACAGAAGACTTACAACCTATTTCTAATTTATATGACACTTTTACAGAAATAGTTGTTATATACTTATGGATTAGTCACTACATGAATTGCACAGGTAATGGCCCAATAATCTAGGCAAAGCTAACAGAAAGTACTAATTTAGGGTGACTTCCTGCATAACAGAATCCATACTACTCTTGATTTGGCAAACACCACCTTCAGAAAAAGGTATCTCATTCTGCAGCACAGTGTGTCTGCAGAAGTATGGATCCTCCCCCATGTGTAGAGGAGGACCACGCTGAATGCACTGATGGGAGCAGCTGGGCCACCTTCTAGGATTTTACCTAGCTCAGTGAAGTATCAATTCCAATTAGATGGCAGTCTACACCAAACTCCAACATTCTTCTTTCACTGCTACTGAGAAAATAATCTCATTATCACTAACAACTGGGTAGAAATCTTAGGGGAGATGTAAAAACAGTCTGTGCTAACAAAAATCAGCCAGGCATATTTTTGTTCTTCCTATTTTGGAGAGGAAGAGAGGTGAGGTCATCTGATGTCTTAATGCTTTTCATGTGAAGATATTTTAGTGATTGACCAAGAAACCCATATATAGTGTGCCTGACTTCTATCTTATGCAAAACATCAGAGGAAAGAATAGTTATCACCCCAACAAAAAGTCTAGAAGTTGGATTACAAGGTCCAAACCAATCAAAAGTTCCAATTTAAGCTGAATTGTATATTAAAATTTCAGATGTCACTTTTTTTTCCCACATGTCATTCTGATTCCATAGCTTTTTTGTGGGCTCTACAAACTGAGAACCATATTTGCAGCTAATTTTAATTAGCTCTTCTTGCCTCTTTTTCATGGATTCCAGGTAACAATTTTCACAAGTAGTTATTAATGAAATTTGAGAACAGTACAACTGACTATTTTAGCTCTTTGAAAGTGTCCTAACTCCAGAACACAGCCAGATACAGCTGGTGTCAAAGAGAGGTGATCAGTACCATCATCACAAGGAACGGAAAGTGTGTCAAATTCTTTTTAACCCTGTGAACAAATCTTATTCTCATACTCTTTCAAAGACAAAATTTTAAGCTTTTAAACAGAATTTTAATGTAAGATATTTTAAGTTCATATCAACATGTAATTTATTAAAAACTTTTGTCAAAAGTCGTTTCCTTGAAGTTTTACACTTTCAGTGAAAGACCCAGTTTATATCACTTAACAGAAAAAGTCACAATTTAGAAGCTGTGTCAAAAGATGACGCAGTAAAACAGACAGTTGGGATTGAGAAGTAATCCAGGAAATGACATCTCCTCTGTCTAGGCCTCCCAGATAGGTCACTTCAGGCAGGAAATATGCCATTAAAGGGATTTCACTGCTCACTTCCGCTTTCTGCTGTTACAAAAGGCTCAGAACTAACAGGCCAAAAATAGCAGCAGCAGCTTCCAAGCAAACGTATCACTGGCAAAGACAGATCTGCCCCCATCAAAAGCCTTTTGCTGATGGCAAACATGCTGAAATGTTTTCCAAGAGAAAAGACCAAACTTGATAAGTTTTGCAACACCCTCCTACTACATGAGGAGCAGAGTTCCTGGCCATTCTGACAGCAGTCACCTTTGTGGACAACATGGAGCTTGGCTTTCCCTGCACTGTTTACAGACCTGAATGAACCAAAGAAAAAACAGTCAAGAAAAGTTCATGAACTACAGGAACTAAATGTTTATGTTTTTCTCTGACAGAAAGGTCAGTAATAGGGAAAAATACTAGTGACTACTCAATAATGAGCTTAATATTAATTCCAGGCAACCCCACAGAAGCCCTCAGCAAATTAAACCATTCTGTTTTGGTAAGAGTTTCTGATGTTAAAGTAACTGTCTGAACCTGCCTAACATTGATATGTGCATGTAAACACCACTGCCTGTCAAAAGCAGCTTTGGCTATTTTGATTTATTCCTCACTTTCATGATGTGAAAGAAATAAAACACAAGGCCAAATAGTGGATGATTGAGCAGAAAAGATATCAGGTACTTCAGAAAACAATTCATAATTGTGCAATAACCAGAAAATATTAAAAGCCTGATCTAGTGAAAGATGTCCCTGCCCATGGACAAGGAGTTGGAATAGATGCTCTTTCAAGGTCCCCTTCCAGCCTACACCCATGAGATCCTTTGAAAACTTCACTAAACCATTATTTATAAGAAAACGAAAACAACATTCCTTTCCTCTTCCAAATCGTCAAATAAAGTTTAACAAAATATGCTGCAGCAAAAAGTAAGGATAGAAAAGTCTTGTAACATCACACTGCATTTTTCTAACTGGGCCTGAATGCTTTTAAAGGCAGAACTTCCAAATCTAAGAACACCGAAGTGAGCATCTAAAGACTCTTCCCTAGGACTAAACCTCCACTATGTTCTTCCATATGCCAGTGGGACCCTTAAATAATTCTGGCCGTTCCTGAGCAATTACTTCTTCCCATAACACAGAAGCTACATTTGGATGCAAGATGAACAGCTCTGTAACAGCATACAATAAGAAAAACAACTGAAAGGTCATATGCAAGGCAAATACAGGCTTTTCCCAAGCCTGTCCTGCCCAGTGATCTCTAGGACATGCTACAATTCACTTTTCTCTTAAGCATTTGTAATCAGTATGTAAAGGAATAATCTGGGCCATGATAATGCAGCTGACATTTACTGCTGGGAGGTCTTGCTATTCTTGTTCTTTAACAGGTTTACATTAATTAAGAGATTTTATTAACAGTATTGAGTATGTACAGTTTAGAAACCTAAAAGCAGCTACTGTCCACAAATGAGTATGTAAATACTTAACAACAGGCTTTACTTAAAATCTGATTTCCGTACATGAAGGTAAACAAATACTGAAATGGTTTCAATGTTGTCTACTATTGAATGCAGGCAAATTTTTCTTCATCATACAAGCAATACTCCTCAAGGTATGTCCTCTTATGTGCTGCATCTTACGTGCTTATTTTAATGGTCTTATACATTTTCCCCTGCTATTTGAAAGGCACAGTGTGAAAGTATAATGATAATGATGGAATGGTAACAGCCCAAAAACAGCTTCCTCCTAAATACTTAAAAAAACAATCACAAAATCGTTCAAGATGCAATAAGACTGATGTTAAGGAACACCACTATGGAACAGCAAAAACATGTTAATAATGATCAGGAAAGCAAAGGAGTATAATGAGTTGTAGTTTATAAGAGACAAGAGAAAAGAATGGAAGATTTTTTATATTAAAGAGTCACAAGAAACAAAGAATGCACAGAAGGTTTAAGTTTTCCATGCTCTCTGAGATAAGAATGAAAAAAAATCCTAAAGAAAATCATTATATACATGAAGAAATGTGCTGAGGGCAGCAGGATCCACTGAAATTCACTCACAGTATTTAAGGAGACTGTCCTAATCAATTTACATTGAAAACTCAGGAGAACAGGACAGGTCAGCAGGACTAAAAACGATAAACCAAAGCACCCCCATTAAAAGGCATAGGGTTTTCCAAACTACAGATCAGAATATTTGGCGATGAGGAGTTAGAACAAGACATCAATCATCTTGTAAACACCTAGAAGATTAACATGTGAGATCCAGGTTTTAAGGTTTTTTGTATTCTTCTCAAAGATAAAGCAGTGCCATGTGAAAGATTTCTGGCAGATTATAGCGAGTAATCAATAAAGCAAAGCATCTTAACATAGAAATAAAATGCAAGACTCACAATTCACATTGGCAAAATAAAAAATAGGAAATAATTTAGAAAAGGTCCAAAAAATAATTATTAGTAGTTTGGTCATCATCAGGACTTAGAAAAGTGCATCAAAAAGAAATTCCCTTGTGTTTGTCCTGTTTCAGTTCTACAGAATATTTTTGTTGCCACAATAAAGCAACAGAATTAGAAACAGATCTATTAAGAACTAAAAATAAAATAAATAAATTCATCCAATGATACCAAGCTCGGAGTTTTGAGCACAGGCTTTTTACTGCATTTGAAATTACCTCAAAAGAAGGAAAAAAAACCCCTGAAAAAATAATCAGATGCAACTCAAAGTACAAAATGGGGGGGGAAATCTCCACTAACATATGCTTTTGAAAGAAGTGCACAGAATATAAAAACTGAAAAAATGACCAAGCAGGAAGATAATGGAAAATGACATGGGGTTATAGCAGACTAGAAGTTCAGTCTGAGATACATAAACAGGAGGTGCATTGGATAAGACCTCACAGAGAACTAAGATTCTTTTGTAAATAAAGAAAATAATTTACTGATAGTGATACAGCCTATGCCAGAATATTATGTCCAGTTCTGTGAATTGCTATACAGAGGACTGCAAACGACAAGCTGGGAAAAAAAAGAAGAGAAGTTCATTTTCCCTGGAAGACTAATGAAATGATAAGCAATTTATGCTAAAATAGGCTGTCAGGACCAGAGACTCTAGTCCTTAAAAAGGTTAGTCTAAGAAGACAGGACAAGTTCTCTCAGAATATAAAAAGCTGTTATGAGCGATGCTGATGACAGACAATCCTTCATAGTCCCCAAAACAGCATAAAAAATTAGCTGAATTATGCACAGAAGTGAGGTCACAGATTAGGAAAAAAGTTCTAAACAGCAGTACTGATAAACTGACAAAATGCAGCCTCTCAACAGAGTTGAGGAATCACCTTCACAAGAGATTCATAAACTGGAGAAATATTTATTACAGTAAGTCCAGCTGTGGATCCTTTAGCAGTGATCTCTAAAATTCCTTCCAAGCCTACCTAAAATCTCTTCACAAATTACTTTAAGAAACACACAAAGGCAATATATCAAGACAAAGGACTGAAAAGGAGTAAACCAGAAGCTCTGAAGATACAGCTTAACATTATTCACTTGAAACAACACCAAAAACTTAACCATTACAAAAATGAACATTTTTTCCTCCAGATTGGTTGTTGCTGTTTTCTCTTAAAGCTTTAATAAAATAAAACTGGTCTTACATGTGTTGCCGATTATCACTGTAGCCATGGAAAATTCAGTAGTTCAGCATGATCTGCTTTCATCTAAAGTCACTGTACATCTCCAGGTTCTTTAGCTACTTTTGATTTTACCATTCACACTGCTTTCAAGACATGAATGTGCACCAAAGCCCAGAATGACAAACCTGTTAAAATGACACTAGAGATAATTTCCTATTCATTGGAAACCTCCAAGGCCTTAATTAGAAATCTTAGCTCCTTAACAAGAGAGCAAGAGCAGGCTGGTAATTTTGACTGTCACTTTCCTGCAGTCATTTATGCACCAGCTCAGATGGAGTTTGCCCAAGCAATCAAGCAGAACAGTACAAGTACTAGAACTGCAAAAAGGCTATCAACAACTGCACAAAAAATAAACCTGCGCCTGGAATTGTTTTTCTGACATCCTGAAAAAGCCTATTGTTTCAAGAAAACGCATATGCAACACACAGCCTTTTATTCATTCTTCTTCTCCCAGAAAGGGCTTCCAAAGACTACAGCTGTGGACTGAGAGGTAACATCAGGAACACAGATAAAAGGTCAGGAGACTCATCTGTGCTTGAGGATAGAGACCACAAGGTCATCCTTGTTCCATATTAACTAAGAATCCCACTTCTCCCTCATGAAAATTATTCTATTTATCTTTTCATAACCTCAGACAGCTCAGTCTGTGAAGCCACTGTCAGCAACTATCCCATGCATGTTGTACCATCAGAATCACTCAGCCCTCAATTCTACCGTGAACCTGTTTTCAGGTCAATGTATTTCCTATATATTCCTTCATGTAATGCTGATGGTTGTATTATATTATGTATTTTTACTAATCCATTTAGCAGTCATGGATACATAAATAAACAATCTACTAACTAAAAAGGATGCTTATTAGGGTAAAGAACAAAAATTGTGACTACCTCTATTACAGTAACCGGAGCTTCAAACAACGTGGCTTGAAAGAAAATCAAGAAAAAACCTAGCACCCTCCTCCCTTAAAAGTATGATTAATTAGAAGTTATAATAGGACTTGGGTTTTTTTGTAGTCACCAGTTCAGAACAAACTATTATAAAATTTCCCTGTACAAAAAAATACCGGTAACTGTTTAAAATCTCTAAAACACTTCTAACCACATAAATAATGGCCTGCCCATCATGTTATTTCCTGCCTAACTTCAAATTTGATATCATCAGCATATTCTAATCAGCTGCACCACATAGTTCTTGAAATATAAGTGCTGTACTCCACCATAATTCCATGAGCCCAGATTTCCAGTTTAAGTGATGAATAAAACTGAGGTAATCAAAATCACATCCAACTTTGGCATACAGAATTTGGATGCAGTATGGAAAAAAACCTACATTTAAATATGTTAAAACACATAAATATTTAAAACGTTTAAATATATAAAATAACCGAAATAACACTTCAATTCCAATTCCTAGTGTTAGAACTAGAATTCTAGTGTTAGAACTCCTAATGGAACATTCTAGATTTTAAAGCAGAACAGGAATTTTTCTGAATGTTTTCTGCTGGAACTCTATATACGTTCTTCTAGGCACTGACTAAAGTAATAGTTCCATCATTTGCAAAATCCATGATGATGAGGTATTATCAAAAACTGAAGTATTCTCATGAACTTCAATAACAAAAAAATATTAAAGAGGTCAGTAGCCTCTAGGACTGTAACAGAGCTTGTCTCTCCTCACAAGCCCAACTAAAAGTGTTTGAAAACTCGTCCCCAAAAGAGGGAGTAAAATGAGCCCTGTCCTGCCACATAACTGCCTGTCCAGTATAAAAGAGACTGGATTCACTCAGGACAGACATTAAGCAGCCACTTTGAGAAGAGTTGAGCCTAGATGACCTCTGGGGGCCTTCAAAGCTGAGTTATTCTGTGATGCTACAATTACTTTTGACCTGAGCATATGGCGGGTCAGCAACATTAAAATCAGTTTTTGTATCAATGAGTCCAAAAACTTCTGTTGTTGTAAAGATAAAGACAATCCTCAAATAAGGAATTTCTTTACTGTAAAAAAGTATGAAGTAAAGCAGTAGAAAAGAAGCATTGACAGGAACTTGCTATCTGCAGATTTTGAAAGACCTACTTTAGCAAGCCTGGTGAAGTGGATGCCTGTTGCAATCTGCTGCTATAACTACTCATTTTTCAAGTTTCTGAGCAAGAAGTTTGTTCTGTGCACAAATCTATATTAATTAGCTGTATCTCCCACAAGATTAGTTAGGACCTTTATATTGCAAACAACTGCTCCCCAAAGCTGTGGGTAGCCTTTACCAAGGTCTTTGGGCTTCTTTCATTGAAGAGGAGGTGACACAAAGAGCCACAGAAGAGAGAAAAAAATTTCTTCTGAAGGATTTTTTCAACTACTTTATCAATAAATTAGTTTAGTCATGGAAGAACTTTTATTTCTTTAGTCACTAAAATCTAGTCAATATAAAAAGTTTAAAAGACGCCAAGGCAATTGCCGAATCTTGTTTTAGAAGCTGCTATCATGTGAATGCATTACAGAATTTAACATTTGTATCACAGCTGACCACAAACTCAGGAAAATAACAGCTCTTGATTTCTGATCTGTTTATCTAGCCATAAATTCCACTCAGTGGGTGTTGTTATATCCTCTGCCTTATGAATCAGTTTGCAGAAGCTTTTAATGCTAATTGCAAGTTATAGCAGAAGGAACTGTATTTAAAAATAAACATTACATAATATTAAGACACTCAAGAAAAAACTCCAAACTACTGCAGCTTGAAGAGACAAATCTAAGCAATAAACACTTGTGTTTGTACACAGCACCTCACTTCCGTCTCAGTCAGGAAAATCATTACCTTATCAGTGTCTGTGAGTTATTCAAATGTCATATATGACCATAATAAAATAAACATATTATGTCACTTCAGATAGCGCAAAAAATCCTGTGCCATGCATAAAAGAGCATGACTTGGAACATGACACAGAATGACTGTGACTAAACCTGTTTCTCTTAAACTGGGAAGTATTTAGTATTTCTGCCCCTAGAAAATCAGAATATACACATATACATGTACACGCTCTCACACACAATGACAGGCTCAAGTCCTGGCACTGAAAGGGTATGAAGAACAAGAATAAAAGCTTCTGAGAATAAATCAGCAACTAAATAAAGTAAATGGGGGCTCACTGTCTTGGTAGAGCAGGAGACCCAGGGACAGAAGATGGGCACTTCATGCCTTTTTTGCTGCTGTCCCCTGGGACATACAGGGCTCCACCTCAGTCCTCATAGGATCCATCTGAGGAGCATGAAGGAGCCAGTCAAAACCATTACCAAGCTGCTCTCTACCTCCTCTGAGAGGTCATAACAACTGGGGGAGTCTCTTGTTAAGTGGAAAAGGACAAGTTTTCTGCCCGTGTTCAATGAGGAGGACCTACAGAAAAACAGGCCAAAATTCCAATTAAATTCAGGTTCCTGGATACCTTTATCAATGAAATGAAGAATAAGATAAATAAATAAATTGATCAGAAATGAATTGCACATAGCCAACTTGTCTTCTCTAAGGAGATGACTGTTTCAGTGCCCAAGGAGTGAGTAGTGTTGCTTATCTAGACTTCAGCAAGGTATTCAACAGAGATTCCTGCAGCAATTGTATGGGTCACTTGGGTACACAAACAATCAGTTGGGTGGAAACCTGGCTGGACCATCTGGCTCAAAGTATCACTGTGATCAGCAGAATCAAGTCCAACTTGGCATCTGGTGACCACTGGCATTCCCCAGGGACTAATAATGAGAGCGATACCGGGACCAATACTGTTTGTTTTTACTAACGACCCAAAAGCTAGGACACAGTGTACCTTCAGCAACCTCATGGATAACACAACTGGGGCAGTGGCTGATACACTGGAGGGCAGAGCTGCTATTCAGAGAGGCCCAGAAAGGCTGGGGAAAATGGCCTGAGAGGAGCCTCATGCAGGTCAGTGACACACACAGACTCCCACATGTGGGATGGAACACCATCACACACCAGGAGAGGCTGGCACTTGCTGGCTAGACAGCGATTTTGAGGAAAAGGATCTGAGGGTCCTGGTGAACAAAAAGCTGGTCATGGGTCAGCAGTGGGAAGTGGTGGAAGAGTATGACAAGAGGCAACAGACACAGGTTGCCATATGGGAAATTGAAATTGGGTATATGGAAACATTTTCTCCACCAATGTCAGAACAGGCTGCCCACAGGGTATATGGTACCTCCATGTTTAGATATTTTCCAAAGGAAATTCTTAAAGATCATCTAATTGAAATTGATAATGAGAACATCAGCAGTTTGGACCAGAAGACCTTCACAGGTCCCTTGCATCCTAAATTATCCTATGATGGGTATTTGCATTCAATTCTGGAAATAGCTTCAACCAGAGCTCAATTACTGACAGGATGCCATGTACATCTCCAGAAATACCACAAATTATTTGGCTAGACATTGCTGTTAGAAGAGCTGACAAGGTATTTTGTGAAACAATATTTCATCATGAATTGTATTATCACAGTGTCATGGCTGTGGCCTGTCTGTGGAAGATCATGGCTCTGTTTTGTTTTGTACTGCAGTCAAATCTAAGATAAGAGATGCCTGATGGATAAGCATAAATTGAAATAAACAGAGACAACATCATATGGTATCACAGGCATTCAACTGGAACCTGGTCTCCTACATGCACAGTGACTCAGACTTCCTGGCTAGCTGGATCCCTATGAATAAGAGGATGGAAGGCAAATGAAGCTAGCAAGCAAGACACTTAAAACAGAAGGGAAGGGCTTATTCACATCACAGAACTTATTGCCACGGGATGGTTCTGCTGCCAAGGAGTTTACACTGGGCTGAAGGCTATTCCATTCCAGGGAGATAGAGCTGTCAAGGGCTGTGAGACAGAAAACCACCACATCTACCTCAGAGATTCCCTCATCTCCCCAAGCCTGGAGAGTGGAACTGAACAGGCAGAGAGAGTCCTTCTGCACTCTGTCCCAGGTACCTCTGAGCTACTGACTACTGCTGGGAACAGCACAGTTAGGCTAGAAAAACTCATTCAATCTAGTGATCCACTTTCATGTTATTACTTTGGGAATCTATCTTCTCATGCTCACACACGCTGCTTTAATCCCTACAAATAATTACATGGAAGCAAGACAAGTTTCTTTCAGCCTAAACGTTGCTCTGGACAAAAGAGAACATCATGCCAAACTCAGATGTATACATGGAAAAAGAGAAGAGCTTCCACGACAGAGACTAAGATAAACCATTCTGAAACCAGCAGTACATTGTAGCTTGCCTATCATCCTCCCAACCTGCAAGAGGAGCCTTGAAATTTGGGGCTGGAGGAGTAATTTCTTGATGAGGTGGTGATTGGACAAATCACCACCTCATCTGACCATCTTGGAGGTCTTTTCCAATCTAAACAATTCTGTGAAATGTGAGAAAACAGCGGCTGGATTCAAATGCCAGCTCTGGCAACAGCCAAATCAAGTGCTACTGCTACAGAGCAGGCTATGAGCTTGCATAAAACATTTGAAAGGACTTAGTATCAGCCCTGTGCAATAAAACAACTTTTCTAATCTTTCAAATATACAACAAAAATATTATTTAATAATGTTTTAAAGTCATACTGCATCTATTTCAAGTCAACTTTTACATCTTGGGAGTGGCAGTACAACTGCATACACATACAAGCACATTAGAATGGAAAAAAAAAATCAAAACTTAGAGGATAAAATAGAACAAAGGTTGACTGCCCAACCTTATTTCACTTCCCCTTCGCCATGATAATCCAGCATGGAATGGGTGGCTGTGCAATACTCTGTGCACTCTTTCCTGGATGCAACTTCACCTCTTGCACAGTGAATACAAAACCAACAGAATTCAGTGTTTAAAATTTCTCTTGGGTAGCTAAAAAACTACTTTCAGGTACATTCAATGTTCTAGGAACTCAGCTTTCATTACTGCACAGACAATGTAAAAAACCACTCACACTGCAGTTTCTGAAATACCATGACTGATTATCAATTTTACAGCTGGTTAAACATCATTCTAGTTTAAAAAGGCCATTTGTTGTGGTAATACTCTAGATGGTAACTCTGAAATAAAGTGGGACACTTGGTCTGGCATTTGCATAACGAGTTCCCAGAACATTCCTCTTCCCAGTGTTCCAGTTGTAGGTGCAAATCAAACAATTGGGTGTGCTTATGTATACAAGATCTTTCTGTTTGCCTATGTGAAAAGGAATCACATCAAATTGGCAAAGGAAACTGCAGTCCTTTTAGAAGGGACTTAAAATCATAATGAAGTTCCTTAGACTTTCACTGAGTGAAAATAATTTCAAGTTATAGTCATACTTTAAATATAAGATTTATCTTTAAGAGAACTCTATTTTTTTTCTCAGACATCTCGATTCTCAGTATCTGAATTCTGAATTGTGTTATTTGCACAATTTCACCAACCTAGGAAATGATTTTCAAATCCAATTAAAAAAAAGACTTATCTCTACTAACACAAGCACTATTGCAAAATTCTGAAATTAGAGCAAATATACCTTTTTTTCACAGTAAAGATGCTATTCCTGAGCTATTGTAAAGTCACTCTTCTGTTCATCAAGGATGATGTAAAATCAAAGGTTTTGCTCTACATATGCACATTTGTCCTTTTATCCATGAGTAATGTGATGGATATACAAGTCTTGAGCTCTAAAGAAAAAACCTCATCCAAACGCACATTTTGAAATCCTCATGCACCATTCCTGTCTTTTACTCTTCAAGAGCTCCTGGTTCCTAACTTCCTGTACATAAAGCAAGATGATGGAGGTACACAGGTGAGAGATAAGAAAACCCCGTTTTAACTTTCATCACTTAGAGGTGCAATGACCCACCATGCAGCTTACCTTCTAATACTTACTTCTAAATTTTGACCTCACCCTATACTAGACAGTACGCAATTCTATATTTAACCCATCTCTTCACTCAGAATGCCACTGCTCTCAGTGGAAATACTTTAGTTACATACTAAAATAGAACTCTCCAAAGCATTAATCCTTTATGCTGACTCATTGATCTGAAAATATAATTCAGTTCTTCGAAAGCATAGAGCTAACTTCATGATGTGCTAAAATCACCCATGTTTACATGTGCTTTTCAGAAACACTGAATTACAGTTACCACCACAACAATTTGTGAAAATTCATTAACGTGCACCTAATCCCTGCTATTCTGTTTGACGACACAGTGACTTCAATACATCTGAATAACAAACCTGTCATGGAAACCTGTTTGAAAACCACACGATTGCATCTGCCTAATAGCAGCAACATAAAATGTCTTCTACAAAGCATAGGCCAAGGAGTGTTAGACAGGCTAAGAAATAATGCAGCCATCAAATCAGAAGATATTTAAGATCTATTATTAATTGTCAAATATTGATGGAAGTTTGGCATGAAAACAAGATCACATTTGCTCATGCAAAAGATTTGGAAGAATGAAAATCACAGACAGGTTTCTACAGTAAATCACAATACTGAAAATCCAAGTTAGTATTAAAATGACCAGAAAAAACAGGCCAGAGTTTTGGCAGACATAATGCAGACAAAAAAGGCAGACAATAGTTAAAAAGATGAAAGGATGGAAAAGGATTACAGAGGGAAATGTCAAAGATCATTCCAAATACATTATGAAAGGAATTCTAAATATTATCACTTAGACTTGGGCCAAAAGAAGAAAGGAACATTATTTATAAATAAATAAATTATATTATTAATAAATAAATTATAATTATTATTAAATTATTATAGCTTTTTCAATCTGAATGGCTTAATTCCAGTTATAAACCAATGTTTCTGCACTAACTTTAATTCCCATTAAAATTAAAATACAAGATAAATTAGGTATTAAATTATTTTAAAAAGAAACCAAATTAATTAAATGGAAATTTAACTCTCTAGCTACACCATTGATTGATAATGTTGGAGAAACTGAAGCCAATTATTTCAAAAATCATCTTTCCTGTAAAATTCCAATATCCTACTAACACAAACTAGTGCTTGAATTCTAGAACTAGTGTCAAAATTCTAGAACTAGTTCTAGACTTTTACAATCTTTGTTCATAAATTTCTTTAGTAGAACGACCATGTTGGGTTTTTTTGCAGGTACTTCTACATGCATATGTAAAAAAATAGTGCACAAAGCACCATAAATTGAATCAGATTTGACAACCTCTTATCTGAGTCCTACCCAATATCAACAAGTGAAAGAACCATATGCCTTGAAGTCACTTGTTGAGCCAGCAAAATAGATGACTTTCAGGTAATTCCTCAGCACATGTAAATCAACACAGAATATGATTAATGATATGTAAACTGTTTCCAGAATTCCCCCCACTACATCCGTGCAAATAATGTGGGGGGAAATAATCTGAAAATGGAATTTTTATTTTTTTTTTTAATGTTACATTAGTGGTTGAATTTGATGATTTTAAGGGTCTTTTCCAGCCTTAATGATTCTATGAAATGCAATCCAGTCAGCTTACAAAGCAAGAGTGAGGGATGCCAGTACCTTTGGTGTGACAGCACAGACAAATGGGAAGCCTTTCAGGTAGACAGCACAGGCTGAGACGGGTATAGGTCAAACAACAACAACAACAAAAATGGGTACAGGTGAATGAAAAAAACCTCAGCTCTAAGAGTACAGTCTTTGGCCAAGAGGACAGACCTGATTTCAGAATCACAAGTGTCCTGAGTTCCCAGAGAAAGATATTCTACAGCAAGGCAATTAATTCTTGCCTGTGCAGATACATAAAGCAGTGGCTGAACCTCATGCAGACTAGAGAGCTGTATTTTATGGCTATGGCTGCTTCTGAGCAATGCCAGCAGTGAAGGCCGTGCCCAGAGTCATGCCCAGAGTCCAGCTCAACCTTAACCCTGCACTGCAAACAAAAGCTGGATGATCTCAACAACTGCACTTGCACTGCCCACTGCAACTTGAAACACAGACACATTTCTGGGCGAAGACTACTGGTGCACAAGGACACGAGTTAGTGATGCAATTCCTTCCTCCTCCCACTTAGGAATTTTCACTCTATAGCAATGTGTGTCGTATCTCATCCATTCTGCAAACACAACACTCAGCAAAGCAACATGCTTTGTTGGGAAATAGGGTCAGTTTAATGGAAGTGCTGCCTTGCCATCCCTTTGCAAGGCACCCTGTTCCCCAGAGCCTGAGCCATGCAGCCCGTGGTGCACTGCTGAGAGCAGAGCAGCAATGCTGGCCAGGCCAGGACACAGCTCTGCTCCTGTCCTCCACACTGACAGCTATGGTCGGGAACAGGGGTTTTACGTCCCTTTGCACATTCAGGAATAAGAATCAGAATTCCCCCCCAAGCCGAGAAGCCTTCAGAGCTGCTTCCCCATCAGTATTTGCTGGCTCCTCCCTGCTACATCATGGCAACACCTCTTTGCCTCAGAATTATCAAGGGGAAGCAAGAAAACCACATCTTCCAGACAGCACCACAGACATTTGCAAAACTAGAAGACCATTCTTCAGCTCCATATGAAAGCCAATGCTGCCCTGAGAGCAACAGCCTTATCTCAGACATGGAATTCCATTCTGGCTGTACAAACATTATCTTTCTTTACCGAAATGCAGTTTACGAGAAATCAGGGTTATTTGCTAGGATGTACTGTTTTGCAGATCAATTTTACATTTACAGTTATGATATTTAATTAAAAAGAACGCTAAGGAAAATATTAACTCCCTCTCTTTCTCAAGCAGAAATATTTTAAATATGAAACATTTTACTAGCACAATTTTAGATTTTCTGTACTTAAAAAAATGCAAGTAATAAATCTACTATGGGAATATTAGCAATAAGTATGTAGAAATCATTCTGAGCTGACATTTCCAAAAGTCTCTCAAGTTCTGAAGACACCTATAAATTTGCAACCATGCTTTGCCATATATTGATTTCAACCACCTCAGTTACCTCAATTAAGACTGTATGTGCAAAGTTTATAACATGACATTTTCATCTTCTGAAATGTTTAAGAAATTATCACCATACTTTACTTCATTTTAAAAATTTTCCACTCTCCAACGGAAGTAGCTGAATGAAAGCAGAAATAGGACACCTGTCCACCCCTAGGAACAGCTGCTCAAATACTGTCCTCTATAAGTACATGACTACATGGGAAGTTATTTAATTTCCTGATCAGCCTCAAATTTAAAGTGGTACATAACACAGAACCATCTGCATGAGCTACCATGAGAATGTTTCTGTGAAAAGTAGGAATTTTTAACAACATTAAGAGTTGCAATTTATTCAAACAATGCATATGTCAAACTTAAAACTCCAAGCATGATACCACACTTTGCTAAACTGAAATTTATAATAGAAAACACTAAAGCAACACTCAGTGTAGCTGTGACAAAGTAAATCATGATGCTCTATGAAAACTCATTCTGACTGACTGCATAACTGTGGCACACTGTAATTATGCACATTCTTCCAACCAGTCATGATCTTAGTAAACCAACTCTCACCTTTTAATTTTTCTCACTAAGTCAAAAAGGAGAACACATTCAGAGACCTTTATCCACCCCTCCAAAAGCCCTATGACACAGCTGCCTTCCAGCTGCACAACCTTCCTGCTGACATGTCATGTTTCACTAAAGGATCTGGGTCCTTCCCTGGACAGAAATGGACTGAATGCACATTTTAAAGCATGACAGAAGATCCAAGATCAATGGAAATTTATGCTGTGAATTCTCTGGGCAGCTCAGAGGAACACGAAGTACTGTCCCTGTAAATGCAGAGGTAAGCCATTCTGCACAGCAGGCAAGGAAACGAGGTAAGTGCTTTCACAACTTCCACTTGCAAACCAAGCTGCACCAACTCTTTATGCTACAGAAATAAGGAGAAAAGCTAAAAGTTTCTTACTTCTTTGTGCTGCAATACAGCACTTCAGTCAAGATCCATTTTGTTTTTACTAAAGTCAGCAGAACTGTCTTATTTAAATTTTAAGGCTTTTCAAAAAGTGGTGCTTTAGCTGAGCCAGTAATCCAATGTCAAAAGTAGATTTTTAACAAAGCCATGCTCCTGTGGTCCTCGTATCTCCTGATCTTTTCTTCTTTGAGTTCTTTTCCATATATCAGCTGGATTCACGGACAAAGTTTCATTTTCTCAAAACTTATCTTGTATTATTTTCATTATTTGTCAGCTCCTTAAACTCATCTACACAGTCCAGGTTGCCATGTCATTTTTTCATACAATTAATATATTTTTCTTCATTACATGTGAAGAGATCTGCAAGAATGCTTGCTGTTCTTCTCATCAGATCACACAGTAAAAAGCCTTTTCAAACCTTCAGATTGGAAACACCACAAAACTTTCAATTTTATGGACTTCCAGCAAAGTTAAGCTTTTAAGTAATACTTTTCAGAATCCTTCTCTTTAGATTGTAACAGTTCAGCTGTTTATTTTTCCTCTGGATGAACCTACAGGCCTTGGGAGGGCACCAGGGGTTTTTCTCCAACCTCAGTGCTTTCTTTACATTGCTCTCTGAAGGCTGGTTTTCAGTCCACTCAACAGCAAAAAACAACACTCCAACTCTACTTCACAGCTAAACAATGGCACTCCACCAACTTCACAAAAGCAGAGAAATTCCAATTAACTACTATCAATAACCATTTAGAAAGAAGTTCTGTAGATCTGTAGTATGAAATGACACTATCTCAGCATTTTCCGTGAAAGTATTACATTTATGGCAAAATTTAAGTTGTAACTCTGTTATAAACATTTCACTTCCACATGCTGCAAGGAGAGTCTTTGAGTGAGCATGACTGCATAGTGGAATTTGACAGAAGAAGCCAAGATAACTGAAAAACACTGTCAGTAAATTATCGAATGTTTGATAGAAATATTATTTAACAGCACTTCAAAAACTTGACTGGGGAGCAGAAGAGGATCTAACCTGGCACCCCCTCCTAAGGAGGCACAAACCACTGCACAAACCACTGGGGTTTCACCAACAGAGCGCCTGGGTGGCCGTTTGAAGCCGGAGCTTTACATTCACAGTATTTATTTTATGTAATTTCTTGGAATGCAGTTTACAGCTTAACACAGAAATCTGTCCAATCTTTTAGTTTCAGCTCTGTGATGTCATTTCATCTCTTTAATAAGATAACAACTTTCAGACAATTAAGCCCTTCATTAAAGAGGTTATGTAAATGAGAACATTAATACATTCCTTCCATGACATTAACAATAATGCACCTACTAGATTTATAAATAAACTATGCACTCTATGCCTCCTACATCACCTACCACCATGTCTCAACATTTCAAAATATCTGGCTTACACAAAACAAATTGTCACAGGTATTGCAAACATTAATTATACAGAATGTATAAAAGTATTTTAGAATAACACTTTTAAAAAATAGTTACTAAGTCTGAAACTCATGCCAAAACATATTGTCAATTAAAATAATTTAAACAAGATTGTGTTAAAGGTAAAATGAGAAAAAGCCTAGTTGTAGTGAATGACCCTTGGAATAAATGATGAAGTACTTACTTGCTACATATTTTGCTACATTTGCTAACAAAGCCTGAAGGACATCCACAAATAACAAGTGTTGAAATGTTGAAACTGTAAAATATGTTGGTAATTGCTCTGTTTCAATTCACTGAAGAAAAGCAATCAAAAATAGCTCTGTGGGAAGGGTTTTGAGATGGAATTACTGAACAGCTTGTACTTTTCATTAAGAGTGACCAATATTGATAATTTTTATATAAAATAATTACCATTACATGGCATTCAAATATACATACTTGTATCAAGGACAAGTGTGAAAGAACCTTCTGAAGCTGGCTTCTTTTCATCTGCTCCAGACTGCAAAAGACAGCCATTACATTGCTGACCCTATTAAGAAGCAGTTGAATAAAAACCACAGAGAAATTGGAAGCTCGAGCCTATGCTATTGGTGATATCCACAGCAGTCAGGATGGATATCTCAAGAACTTACTCCACCTAACTCTTGTCAAAACAAACTTTGAAAGCAGGTGAACACTGACATTTGCTTCCAAAGCTGTGTGTTGCAGGCACCTAACAATGAGTAAATAAATTACAGCAACCCACAGTAATTTTCATAGCTGCAGATTAACCAGTCAAGCAGCATATGTTTGCATACAGAAGTGATCCATTCAAGGCCTGAGGATGAAGTTCCAGGACAGTCTAAACCAGTCTCCCTCCCTATCCCCTAAACAAAAATCCCCACCCCTCCTTTGCCTCAGCAGTTATGTCTTTCTCACCCTGAGCAAGCCAGTTTAGGGAGCTAAACTGGACAGGTCTTCTGCTGTTTTCATTTTTGGCCATTTACCTGCTCACTGCAGGGTCAGACAAGTAAAATGACCAGTGAAAAGGCAGCAGAAAGAATATAGCAACCAAGGTAGATCAGTCCCATACATGGGAAAATGTAATTTCATTCAAACCTGAAAAACAGGGGGAAAAATACCAACAAAACAACAAAAAGCTGTAAAGAACTTGCTTCTTTTATTCCACCAATACAACTTCATTTGAAAAGAAGCTGTATGGAATCTTTAGAATTGATTGTTTCTTGGCATACTAATCAGTCTAATCAGAGTAGAAAATACTTCCATAATTCTGCAAGAAAAATATGCTAAGCATACTATCAATAGCAATTAGTTTATCCACAGAAAATGTTTTCTGTTTCATTAAGTTATGGTTCACATCCAAATGGACAGATAGAGGTCTCAAGAACAAAACACTCCCTAAATATTTTAGAGTAATCCAGTAGGTTCATTTTTCACTTCCTGCCAAACATAAAAAAGTCAAAATGTAAAAATAGTGAATATTTATATAACTATACAAAAAACTCTTCACACATGCAAATAGTACCTCCTTTTGCTTAGGGAATAGGGCTGTAAATTTAGAAAGAGTGAAAAGGTAGAAGATACTTTTTAAGAAAATCATATTGACATACTGTACAAAGGTTCCCTTAGGCTGTAAACACAGAGCTGTATCAGTAAGGACATATTTTGGGAAAAGATTAATCACAAACTATTGTCCTCTACAGAGAAACAGTAACATCACCTCTTCAAGTAATTTTCCTTTCTCATTCTATTTAAGACAGTGGTCATGACCTTGCCCATAGAAGTGTTGTTTGGTTTTTTATCAAGCAGTTTAAAGAATGCTTATTCTGAGTTTCATGTATCTGCACTGTCAACTTGAAAATCTCTTTCCTCCCAACCATTAAAAAAAAAACAAAAACAAAAACAAGACACCCTGCAAAAGTCTGAACAACATTTTTCCTCCTCAGCTTCCTATCCTATAGTGCAGATAAGCCTTACTTATTCAACTTATCTTAAATCTCGCTGGAATGCTGCCATACAGTTTCATGGACATGAAGATTTCTGGAGCCTAGCCCTGCTGTACCAAACACTGCAGTGTTACTCCACAGCCAGACCAGCTGTGTCAAAGCGTTTGCCTTTGGCTCCTGTAGTAGATTTAGACTTTGCAAATCGATCTCAGCATTCCTTGAGGAACACTGAGTTCACCAACTGGCCCTTACAGTGTCACCACACCAGTGAAATCTCTCACCTGAAGACTGTGTGTGGAATTACATTCCTCTTGAGCAAAGAAGATTTGTGAAGAAGAGATGAGTTTTATCATCTCTGTTTGGAAGCCTAAGAGTTTGAGAGACTGGTCCAAAATTAGGCAGTGAAATTCCACAGCATTAAGGACCACAGAAAAGCTCACCATCTTTTCCTGCCTCTTTCCTAGTCAGATGCTGCATTTTTCCTGCAGGATTTCCTACAGAAATATTGTCTCCAAATTCCACAGCTGAGGAAGCCAACACAACAACTAAGGGAAAAACAAATGTAATTCCCCAAACTTAAATAGAAAGAGAGCCTGCAGCTCTGGGGGCAGCCAGTGCTGCAGGTCTGAGACAGACTGCAGTTTTCTTCACTTGTATCAAGCTCATTTTTTAAATGCTTTTCATGGCACTGAAGTGTGTTCTTTCAACATTTGAAGTTTGTTGCAGAAAATTTCTCCTACAAACAGTAAAGAGGTTCACAAAATTAGTGCTTAGGAAATACTATAATTTATCCCAAAATTTTGATATATATTTATTCTTTTTAAGATGACCTGTGTGCATTTTGAGAAAAATGGGAGAGAGAAATGATAGCTGATTATTTTATGATAGTTTGGGTCGAAACCACTTTTCAAAGACTGGCCGAGTAAAGGTAGTGCAGCTCGTACCAAGATGAGCAAAGTGTGTATAAAATCAAAGTAAATTTCACTAAATGCTTGGCAAAATGAGATAAACATGAGAAAACATCTGTCAGCCAATATCACCTGATTAAACTTACTGAGACATTCATGGGAAAGAAAAAACAAGTAGTATATATATTTCCACACTAAAAATATTGAAAAATACTTATTATTATTCCCTGTGTTACATATTCATGTTTACCAAAAAAGGTTGAAAACTCAGAAAATAAACACTTAGATAATCATAGCAGAAATTAAGAGTAACAGATGTTTGTAACTACTCAAGTAAGGCACATGAAACAAATCCCTGGCCAAAATTCACTTTCAGTAAAGAAATACTGTCTTCCAATTACAGACACAGACACACACACACATATATACATACATATATATATATATATATATACAACAAGAAACTCTGACCAGCGATCTCAAAGAAAAGCTGACAGTACTGTGGAAAACATTCAATGTTTTTCAGACATTGTCTTTTAGAAAAATAATAAAAAAGTTCTAGCAACCTGTTCATACTTAAAGATGTGATGAATCAGTCATTTTAATTCTGTGATTTTCATCACAATGGCACAGTTGCAAATATTCCAGTTATGCTCCAAGTTTCACTTGGATATTCCAGCAATAGAAAAAAAACATCTGGAGTCTGAGAAAATGTGAAATAAAATCATCACTGGAGCATCTGCCTAGTGATGGAAAGATGAAAAGGACATCTGTCCTTTCCTCTTCCTCTAGTTATTCCTCCATAAAGCACACAAAACTCACTCCAAAAAGACAGTGAAATACCTGAGAAAGAAAGGACAGAATTCCACAGAAATGAGTTGAATGTATTACTGAATGCATTACTAAGTTTCACATAAAGGAACTGTTTGGCTTCAAAGCAGTAATGACTAAACTCACAGAACTACAGGCTAACAGAACACACATTCAAACATGAGCTCTTAGATGTCAGGAATCCACTTAAACAGAGCATATTTTTATTAGGAAATAAGACTTCGTTTGTTAGCCTCAACTGACATGGCTCCATGTTGCTCTAAGATGAGAAGAGAGATTAGAATGAAGTGGGTACAAGTATCTTACATATCAAAGAGATGACAAGGAAAAATTACAGTCCTGGCAACAACCACTCAATCCACAGCCCTGTGGACTGAAACAACCTTATGTCTAATCCTGGGTCTATAAGTAGTCCTACCCACTTAATTGTATTTACTAAAATGTTTTAAGCTAAACATGCATGTAAGGGCTTGCAAAACTGCACTCTAATAATATTTTGAAAAATGCTCCCCCTAACCCAAAGTGTCTTCGAAAAGACTTCCAGGAATCCATCTCTCTAGGATCCAGTTCACTTTCATGATT
This sequence comes from Thryothorus ludovicianus, assembly GCA_013397245.1. NCBI lineage: Eukaryota > Metazoa > Chordata > Aves > Passeriformes > Certhiidae > Thryothorus > Thryothorus ludovicianus. The sequence continues at coordinate 1,342,979 of VZTB01003475.1, forward strand.
TGTTAAGTAATAATTTTAAAAATCCATGTCTGGCCATCTATTCTGTTTGTCTAGGAGGAAAGAATTCAAACAGCCAAAGCAGCATCTTCCCACTATGACAGAGAAATTTGTATCTTTATTTTGGTGAAAGGATGATACATTCACATTCTGACAACATCTGAACAAGTATAACAATACAGATTTTTGATTGGTTGTATTTAATTTTTGACATTAAGTGTTGTCAGAAAAAAGAAATTGTGTGAAAATAACTGGCCAATGCTATCTCTGGGACCTCCACTTATCTGAAAGAAAACCACCTTTAGCTTATCTGTCCAGGAGACCCAGTATATACAGAAATTCATCCTGTCGTGGTTCCTTCACGCTAATGGTGAAAAAAAGAAAATTAATAACCTTCAATCTGTTTTGGTAACAAAAGAGAGCTCTGAATTGCTTAATATCCGGCTACAAATCAGAAAAAAATTGAATGTAAAACTGACTGTGGTGACAACACAAGTGGCTATTCTCTCCATAAATTGTATTTGACATAATTTTCTAACATTTTCAGGCAAAAAAATCAAGAATACCAGTTCCAGTTACTACAGTAAACTATTGGCCTGCTTCTTCATGTGAACTTTATGAAGTTCAACAAGGCCAAGTGTCAAGTCAAGGATATAGGCAGGGGCAATCCAGACAGGCTGGGATGAAGGAACTGAGAGCAGAAGAATTTTGGGGTGCTGTGGGCGAGAGGCTGGACATGACCCAGCCGTGTGCCCTTGCAGCCCAGAAAGCCAAACGTGTCCTGGGCTGCATCCAGAGCCCCGTGGGCAGCAGGTGAGGGAGGGGATTCTGCCCCTCTGCTCTGCCCTGGTGAGAGCCCACCTGCAGGGCTGCACCCAGCTCTGGGGGCCAGCACAGGAAGGACAGGGACCTGCTGGAGCAAGTTCAGAGGAAGGGCACCAAGATGATCAGAGGGCTGGAACACTTCTCCCATGAGGAAAGTCTGAAAGAATCCGTTTTGTCCAGCCTGGAGAAAAGGCTTCAGGGAGATCTTACTGTAACCTTTTTATGCTTAAAGGGCACTAATTGGGAAGACTAAGAGACCTATTAGCAGTGCCTGTAGTGACAGGACAAGGGGTAACATTTTTAAATTCAAAGAAGGTAGATTTATAATGGACATAAGAGAAATTCTTTACAGTGAGGATGTTGAGACACTGGTTGTCCAGAGAGGTTGTGGATGCCTTGTCTCTGGAAAAGTTCCAGGTCAGTTTAGATGGGACTGTGAACAATTTGGTTCAGTGGACAATGTCCCTGCCCATGGCAGGGGGGTTGAAACTATATGATTTTAAAAGTTCCTTGCAAGCCAAACTGTTCTGTAATTCTGAAGGAGTTTTTAAATCAGTACTGAAAATGATACATCAATAATCAGCTATTTCCTTAATTTGTAAATGGTACCTATCATTAAAAATATTTACTTATTTTACCAACTGTTAAATTAAACATTAATTTTCTGTGGAAACTTCAGAGTAATTTTGTCTATTATAAATACATCCACCTCTCCATCAAAAACCTAGAAGTAAAACCTTTTTTCTTTAAACAACCTTGTCTCAGTGCTAACACTACTGATGTAGTTGACGATATTGCCCTGATGTAAGAGTATAAAATCAGAAAAGTGCATAAGTGTAAGGTCAAATTACTATTTATATAATTTAATTCAGTCAAGTATCAAAGCAGGCTGCAGTGGTATCTGTTTGCTTTGTGCCAGTGTAACAGAACCTATTATTGGAGATGGAGCAATAATAACATGGCACTAAGAACAACTTTTAGCTAATCACTGGCAGCTAACAACTGAAATTAGTCATTTTGGCATTTCTTGTGTTGATGGAGTCCACTATTTCCAGAAGAAAATATAAGCCAGTATTTATCTTTAAAACAAGCATGTTTACTCACAGATTCCTGCTTTTTCTTAAAAGAACAGATTAAAGCAATAGACTAAAGCTCAAAAAATCCATTTAAATTACCCAAATTCAAATACAGGCAAGTACTAATCAGAATTGACTTCTTACTAGTTTTTTTGGGAAAAGAAACCCTTTCCAGTTTCTACAATTTTCTCTGTACACAGACTAGTAAGAGTGTGGTATTACCCCTGAATGTGATAGCAGAATTCTTTTATTCTCATTCTCTTTTCTTTTAAGTTTATACTAGCATATTCTAGCTGAACTGAAGTTCACTGCAACCTGAAAGAAGCTACAGTATTTGCAGAACAGTATACAAAATTTTTTCTTGGCCCCACACTCTGTTGAAAGTTTCATTACCAACACTCTGGTAGGACATGTAGATGATGGCCTGCACTGAGAAAAAGTAGGCTGCATATTTTAATCAATAAACATGCCATCCACTTGGAACATAGCTCTTTGAAGAAAGGAGATACACTGTGGATTTTTTAGTTTGCTTTGGAGAGGTTCAGGATGATGGTTTGTTTGGTGTTTTTTATGTTATTCTGATAGTTCATAGACTCATAGAATATGCTGAGTTGGAAGGAACCCTCAAAGATCACTGAGTCCAACTTCAGGTCCTGCACACGCTATCCCAGGAAACCCACATGTGCCTGAGAGGATTGTTCAAATGCTTCTTGAGCTCTGTCAGGCTGGCTCTGTTACCACTTCCCTGAGGAGCCTGTTCCAGTTCCCAACCACCCCCTGGATAAAAAATTTCTTCCTGATATCCAGCCTAAACCTCCCCTGACTCAGCTTCATGCTGTTTCCTCAAGTCCTTTCACTGGCCTTGAGAGAGAAAAGATCAGTGCCTGCCCCTCCTCTCCCCCTCACAGGAAGCTGTAACTGCAGTGAGGTCTCCCCTCAATGTTCCCCAGGCTGAACAGAACAAGTGACCTCAGTCACTCCTCACACAGCCTCCCCTCAAGGCCCTTCATCTTTGTCCTTTGGACACTCTGCAATAGTTTAATGTCCATTTTACATTGTGATCCCCAAAACTGCCCCCAGCACTGGAGGTGAGGCTGCCCCAGGTCAGAGCAGATCAGGACAATCCCCTCCCTTGTCTGGCTGGTGTCCCTGATGTCCCCAGGACAGGGTTGGCCCTCTGGGCTGCCAGGGCACTGCTGGCTCGTGTTCTGAGCTGAACTTTCCACAGACCAGGACCCCCAAATCCCTTTCCTCAGCACTGCTCTCCAGCATCTCATTTCCCAGTCTATACACACAGCTAGAGTTGTCCCATCCCAGGTACAGAATTCAGCACTTGTCCTTGTTAAACTTTATATGGTTGGTGATTGTTCTGCAAATCTGCCAGGATTAGCTGAGAAAATAATTCAGGCTAGTTTTAATCCAGTTAGGTACTCAAGGCAATTCACAACACACCAGCACAAATATTGTGTCACCATCAAGGCAGCGCCTCAGGAAGTAGGTGGAGCTACTGCTTTAATTAATAGTGAAACTATTTGTGTTAGCAATTTGTTTTTAAATTAATTCATATAACTACTGAAGGAGAAAGGGGTTAAAGTTTCTGAGATCACTGAGGCTTAGTTTCTCATACTGAAAAACTTCTCTGTTCTTCAGATTTCTGAATATTTCTTGCTCTAATATTAGAAGCTGCTTGGTATCTTTATCTAACACCGTACAATTGTATTGGTTCATTTACAAATTCTTCCAAGACAGATGTATTTTTGTTAAATATAAATACATAAAAATTTGGTACAACCCTTAAGTGATGGAAGCCCTTAAACAATTACAAAAACATACACATCTTTAAAAGAAAAAATCAAAATCTAGACTATTAAAGAATAATCCAGAAAACCTTTTTCCAATTATCAAGATCACCAGAAGAACAGACCATGTCTGTTCCTCTTCTAAACATGTTAGTCCTAAGGCAGAAAAGTTGCCAGCAATAATAATAATTATTGCAATATATCTGAGAACACATCTGTCCTCTGCTGTGCCCACCTTTCCCAAAATAAAGGGCCACCCTCTTTGCTGTATCTTCCTTCAGAGCATTATAGACTACCTGAGAATATTTAAGCTTTTCTTAATTACTGCTGTGTTTACAACCACATTACAGACCAGAGTTCTCTGACCCAAGCATGGTACTCACCTATTTACTAAGCTTGTGTCTGCAAAATCTCATCTCTTTCTGCTTCTAGAAAACAACTTAGGGACAACCTTGGGCCAGGAACTTCCCACTAGGGAGAGGGCAACACCACACCAGCTACAGGGGAGAACCCTGACACAGTCTGTGTTACTGTTATTAGACACAAACCTACAGATGACAGTGATATTTTACCACAATAATGACTCTTTCATTACTTTTTTACATGCAATCAAACACAAAGAAGATAAAAATGTTATGCTTCTCTCTCAATCCATATGTGCTTTCAGCATCAGTGATCCTACGGTATTACAGCTTCAAGCACATTTGTTTCTCCTCCATTTTCATTTTAGAAGACAACTGACTCAACAGTGCTAAGATTTCATACATGAGAAAAAAAATCAAGGCGTGATGGCAGTGAAACAAATACAAACTCCACAATTCAGAAATTTAGTCTGTGTGTAAACCCAAGAACAATTCCCATGTGCCAAGAAAGGAGTCCAATTACATGGCAGCCTCTTCTGATAAACTCCAGAAAATGAGCTTGAAACCAAAATAGAACTAAAAAGTTCTACCTTGAAATAAAATGTGTCTAAGATTTCTCTTCATTAATGCTTCCTGCATACTCCAAAAAGGCAAAACAACCATTCCTCTACCCTGTGACATTCAGCATCCATTTGACGTAAAACACTGATAAATAGAAATAACTTCAGCGTACATTCACTTGGTTTTCATTTAACAAATAAGAATTTGTATAGCAAGTATACTGCAATTTTATTAATTCCCATCTGTCCATAAGACACACTGCACATCTTCCCTCATAAATTTAGACAGTGTGATTTCAAAATATGAATACCATATCACCATACGTATTTTTATCCAACCTATACCAAACGTTCTTTCAGCAATATTGCATAAGAAAAACAGTCCATTCTAGAAAAAAAAAAGTAAGTTCAGCAGTTGGGCTCAATGCTGTCTCTGATTTTCTGATTCAGTCCTGCAGTAGAGTCATATAAAATAAAGCTAAGAGCATTTAAAATCATGAACAAAGCCATAGCTTACAAAATGTTTAAAGTAGCATTTTCCATTTATATCTGTCAAAATTTGCCAAAGATGTTTTCACAGGTAGAGAGGGGACATTTGGGACTTCTGGCACTTAAGAAACATTGCAAGGCACATGTGGGAACAAATACTGGTATTTCTAAAAAAATGAGAGCACTGAAATAGTTTATTTTGACACTTAAATTGCCTTTCTTCAGAGGCAGCCAACCATTAAAATAGAAGAAATGATTCACACCTCATGGTGCTACTGTTTCAGGCTTCTACGCACATGAACCATTCTTCATCAGAATGTCCATATTTAGAGGCTTTCTTCATGATCCTAGCAGAAATAATTTCTAAAACAGATAACTACCTGAATGTCTATGATTAAAAGGAATTGCCAACATAATATTGTTTCAGGAGATGTAGCTTATGTTAGAGTATTTATTATTTAGCTTTTAATACAACTTAAAATATTCCTGGCACAGTGCATACAAAGCAATGTTCAGGCTGCCTTGTTTGCTGTTACATTCAGGTTTTACCAGCAGAATTCTGACAACAGAGTTCTGCTGCTTCCCATCCTCACTGGCAATAATGCCACATTTCAGAGTCAAGACAAATCCTTCAGTTCTGGGAAGATGATGAGTGAGGAATAAGGAAAATAACTTAAAAATACCATAAAAAGAAGCACATACCATATAATTAATAATGAAAAATGAACTTGAAATGATTTTAAAAAACTGCTTTACAAAACTTAACAATTGAGTAATAGCAGGGTTTTTTTTGGAAAGTGCAGCTATTTGCAGCTTTCCCTATCAGTTCTATAGCTCAGTTCAGGTGCTTGCGATACTAGCATGGATGCAGGTCTTAAGTTTAACAGAATTATTTTGTGCTCAAGAGAAAAACAATTAACATAGAATAATGTTTAAATTAATAGCAGCAGCTGCAATACAATAATAAACTGTGAGTACCTCCTTGCCAGATGAGTAATTCAAGCAGTTGTTCTCAGTCACTTTTCATATAAAAGAACATAAAATAAAAGAGAGGGGGTTACTTTATAATCCAGGTTTTTACACCCTAAAGAGGTCATTAAATTGAACAGGCCAAGAAATAATAACTATGGCTTAATGCCTAAGTGGGCTAACTTTTACTGTTGGAGAAGGAGGTCCTGAGATATTCCCTAAGGAAACAGATCGTTCATGCATATTCCTGGCATTGGAAAGGTTTTCATTACTCACTAAACCAACAGCTTCCAACATGGTATTGTTTCCTGTTCTTCTCCATTTTCCTAAAGTATTAGAAGGAATAATTCTATTCCGAAATTGAGAGATTTCATGGCTATTTTATGACAAAAGTTTAAAATTCCACAAAAAAACCCCTAATTCAGAAGTCAAGCATAGTTATACAATTGTCCAAGAAGAGGTACAACCAATATTAAGTAACCCCTGAAGATTTTTTATCTATTTACTGCAGCTTGTTTCCAATGACTTTAGCTGCACATTCTAGAAGTCTATTATACTATAGCCTTCCCTATATGGTAGATGGTGCTAAAGTAACTTACAAATAAAAATCTGTGTCCTAAACATGCAACAAATGACAAGGCTTGTCTCCCTAATCTTGCACTTAACATAATCAGCATTAAACTGAAAACAGAGACAAGAACAAACCAGTTTCAGAAACCACAAGGAAAACTAGTTTAAAACTATTTTCTGTATGAAACAGAACACTTCCATAGCACAGGCAAGCCAAACGTTTGTACATCCCTCAGCCAAAATTTGTGCTATTAGTGTTTCTAGAGCATAGTCTCTTTGAAAGTATGCACATACACAGTGCTGTGAATTTATCAATGCAGCACTCTTCATTTCAAACAAAAGAAAAATAAAGAGGGTCAATCAAGTTGTATAGCAGCAACAAACACAAGCAGATTTTCAAATTCAGAGCTCATTCAATAAAAAGGAATTTCCAAAGGACACCTGAAGATCTTTCTCTCTATATATTCCATATGAGGGTAAATCTATGCTGAGAGAACTACGTTTGATATTTAATCAACAATTAAGATATAGACTTTGGACAGCTACCTATAACAGCAGTGACACAGACAAAGAACAATGAAGCGTTAAAGCCTTTAAATAGTAATCAAGATTTAAGTTAAACTTTAAATAGCATTTGGAAGAAAGTGTGGAACTCAGGCATTTTTTCTTCTAGTTATTTATTTATTTGGTGATAGTAACAGTTAACATTATGTGTTTTGAGATTAAAAAAAAAAAATATTTGCTAAAGCTTAACTTTTCTTCTTTCATAGTTATTCAAGCCTACTTTCATGTCTGCATGTGACCTCCTCTTCATTTCCTCCTGAAGTACAAGAAAATTCTTGTGTTTGGATGAGTCACCCAAACTTTATCTTGCTTTATGTAGGATCCTGTAATTCTGTACTTTAAATATAGACTAATAAAATCAGTACCCATGATTTACAGCAGTCAAAAGATAACAGAGCAATCACTTGATTATCTGAATCCTCAAGGCTTGGAATTAAACACTTGGGCATAGCTTACTTGTGATCACCATTTTTAATCACATAAGTCTATTCTAAATATTATTCTCCAGTACATCTTAAAAGTAAATCTTTATCATCTCCATTTCATATAGTTGGAAATGAACAAAGATTTGTCTGAAGCCATAAAGCAATAGCAGTATATTAGTGCTCAGGCCCTCCTGCACTCCATTTTTTTTATTCTCTATACCATCTGAACCACACTATCCTAAAAAAAAAAGAATGATGAAATGACTATGGAATTAAAGTAACAATGCTGAACACTAACATCATAACTCATTAGTCTTCATCTGGGCACACAGAAAAAACAAAGTATGTGATTAGCTACTTTTTGCAAAAGATTTGACTTAGGTAAGTCATTCTACATGAAATAAAATTAATGGAAGACAAGCATAATCAAAAACCCACTGTATGTGGCAGCCAGATTGTTTTTCTTCTCGCATCTATCACCTTCTGCACCATACAAGAAATGGAGCAGAACCTGAACAGGAGGCCTGTTTGACATGACAACAAAGAAATCTGTCCATTCAACAACAAACCTCCAAGATACCTCACAGACAAAAAAAGGCCCCTCCCTCCACAGCTGTAACAGTAGCAGGCAGAGAAAAAGCCATGTCCATACCACATAAAGCACCTGTTACAGACTGAGACTGTCCAACATAGTGAAATCTGGACAAAATTCACAAAAACACAATTTTCCAAATATTCCAACCCCTCTGCACATTAGGGGCCCAACCACTGATTTAAGTATACAGGCTTAAAACTCTGTTAGCAGGTGATGAATATAAAGCTGCCAGTGAAGGATGCAGGTGACACTCCACCCTCAGACAGCTGGCGCTGGCCAGGCACAGGGGGGGCTCTCCAGGCACAGGAGGGGCTCTCCGGGCACAGGGGGGATTCTCTGGGCACTGGGGGGGCTCTCCGGGCACTGGGGGGAATTCTCTGGGCACAGGGGGGGCACTCTGGGCACAGGGGGGGCTCTCTGGGCACTGGGGGGGGTCTCTGGGCGCTGGNGCACAGGAGGGGCACTCTGGGCACTGGGGGGGCTCTCTGGGCACTGGGGGGGCTCTCTGGGCACTGGGGGGAATTCTCTGGGCACAGGGGGGAATTCTCTGGGCACAGGGGGGAATTCTCTGGGCACTGGGGGGATTCTCTGAGCACAGGGGGACTCCTTGGACACTGCACTGCTGCAGGAGCTTCACACACGGCAGGTACGGCTGGGGGACCGAGCACTACATTCACCCTTGTGTTTACACTGCGAACAGCTCATTAAAATAGGTTTATGACTAGCCAAGTCTGCCAATATAAACACTGTATTCTTGTTCTTAACCAATGGCATGTACCAAGAAAAAAGTATTTTAAATAAATTTGTTACCAGAAACATTTGCTGCTTTACAGTGTAACAGTTTGGAAGAATCCTTGGACACAGTATAGCATACTTCCCCCAAAATGCTCCATGTTTACGAGTTATACAGATACACAGATTTTTTTTTTTATATCTTTCATTATGTAAAACTCTACTACCAAATTTCAAAAACTTTCATCTTTAAAATCCAAAGCCAGCTCCTCTGTGGCACTGATACAATTCCAGTCATATTTTGTAGATCAAACACAGGCAAGGAATCATCAACTGATTGCTGTGGAAATTGGCTACTGAGGTAGCACTTTTCTTTCTTTTTAAATTAGGCAGCTTTTGTTATGGATTACATTACTAGACAAAGAGCCAAATGCTTTGGCACTGCTTTGCCATTAGTTAGAACTGAAAATGTACTTTAAAAAACAGGTTCTAACGAGCATTCGCACACATTCCAACTCAAACTGAGACTACTAATATTTGGAAAAGGAAGAGTTCCTGACATTTTTATTCCTGCACATATAAAGCAGAAGAAAATCCTGCGAATTTGATAGTGTAGGTGTAATTATATTTCTCTTAAGTTGTTATAAAGATTGAACAATTAAAGGATACTAATGACACTCTGCAATCTGATCAACAGAGAGGAAATACTGGGAGTGAACATGCCTATTGTGAATGCACACACAAAATATGCATGCATCTCCTGTGGCAGTAAAAAGGCCTCAAGTTGAGCAAAATGTTATTTTTGCTTTCTCAAACCAGAAGTGAAACATTTTAACCCTACTGTAAAATAAAACAGAATACAAAAACACATAAAACTGTCAGAAAAACAGAATTATCTTTTTTCAGCTAACTATACTGCTATATATAAATCCATCAGAGGGGAACAATGACAAAAGACAATTCTGTTTCCTTAAGGATCATAATTTTTAACGCTGAAGTAGATGCTCTAAAATTATAGATCAAAAATAGAACATTTATAGAAAGAGTCAGAAATCAAGACAGAAATAACAGCACAGGAAATAAAAGAAACAAGAAAAGGTTATTTCTTCAAGAACAGAGAATCATCTGGCCTTCCAATTACTTAGTGGGCAATGAATTTTAGATCAGATCCTGCTAACTGCTACATTTGCATCTCTTCCCTGTACTTGCTGGCTCAAATTAACACAACAGATTGTTCCTGCTGATTCAAAATTATGTGTGGCAATAAATTCAGAAAAGTGAAACAACTTTCATATTAAATACGAAATACTTAGAAAGTTCCTAAGGCTAAAATTCTGCACAGGGATACCTTGCCATGATGACCTGGAGACCCTGAATTAACAGAGCTTGGCCTAGTGATCTGCTCAATTAACACTTTTAGTACAAGGCTGGCATCTCATCAGTTGATGAGATCTTTATGGACAGATGCACTTATTGAAAGCATGGGAGTCACAGCTGTATCTCCCATCCACTTTTCATTAAGAGTAAAATTCCAGGGTCTTGATGGCAACAATCCACGTAGATGAACATCTATTCACGTTTGAACTAGTATAATACAAAGTCTACCTGTCAGATTTATTTAAAAAAATAAATAAATGGCAAATTAGTTCAGTTTTGGTTTGAGTTTGGGTTTATTTGGCATATGTATTCTGAGACACTTGAGCACTCTCCTGCTAATTATCTCTCCATTTCTCAGTCCACCATGCTTGCATTCCAGCAAAGCCCAGCACTGTGCTCACAATTTCACTGCTGCACTGCCTAATTAACAGTTTTAAGAGCTCCTTCTTTCAAAAGCTGACACAACCATAGCAAAGCAGCCAGAATATACTCAACATTTTACACCTCCAGTGTAATGTCAAACTTCAAGCTTAACGCTAAAACCCTGAGGCTTGCACTGAGGCAGTCCAAGGGCAAACACCAGCGCCTTTCTCCAGACAACTGCACTCAAGGAGCTCCAGCCCGGGTGAAGCACTGCAGGAAGAGGATGGAAAGATTGCCTAGAGTTGTTCATCACCACCACACAACTCAAAATTTGAGTTCAGCATGTGCTGAAGTGATACAATTACACATGGCAAGGAAGCGGAGGTCTGGATTAGTTTTACACAGCCTACAGTGACCTATCTGCTCTCGTTTTAGAGCAGATAACACTTGCCAACGCAGCCCAGATAATGTGCATTAAATACTATCAAAAATAACTCAGTTCATACTGTAGCTAGAGCTTATATGTAAAATCATAAATGCCCAAATGTATTCGAGCACTGTTTAGCTCTCCTTAAATTTAGCTGTCAACTCAGAACTATTCGGTAGGAATGTATTTATAGAAGGGTTTCTTATGGATCACCCAAGGTCAAATGCCATTTTGTGCTGTCATCCATGTGTACATGCAGTACACACAAAAATGTCACTTCATTAAATTAGTGGATGACACAACTGGCAGAAAAGCAAATAATAAAAATATGGTAGCTTTACGAAGTAATCTGCATGATCTAAATAGAATACAGAAAACAGGTTTTCACAACCATTAATTCACTGTTATACGTCCAAATATTTTAAGACTGTACCATAGAAAGGTGTGACAATATCAAAGTTATTTATCTGAGCATAGGCAACCTAACAACAGGCTTTCAACAAGATACAGGGAGAGAAGGAGCACCCGGCCAACACCTCAATGAGGTAGCAATAACCACTTCCCTTTGTGGATGTCTTTGCTGACACCTATCACAGCACTAAGTACACAGTTCCAGCATTCCTCTTTTCATCTCTTTATCAGACCAAAACCAGAAACCCACCAAGTGCTGGCTCTGCATCTCATCTATGCTAAAGATTAGAAAGTCTTCCATGATTTTTTTTTTTTTTATTTAGCAGAAAAAGGGTGGTAACAAGCATGCCACACATTTTGGTTGGTTGGTTGTTTTCTGGGAGGTTTTATTTTGCCTTCATAACTGCCTGTAAGAACAAACTAAATGTAGAGTTCTCCATCTCGTAATGCCTCTGAATTGAGAATGCACAGGTCTTTTGGAGGATATGCTTTAATCAAGCACAAATAATTATGCTCAACACAGGCATTAATAACTGTTAAGGCACACAAGATAGCAAAAATCCCATTAGAAAATCTAACAATATCTCTTGAGGGGGATGGGAGGAACATAACCAGTCAATGTATCTGGCTTCACAGATTCTCCTGCTGAAGAAACAGATGGATATGGTCAGCCATTCTGTGGTCAGGAAGGTACGCAAAGAAAGTCTCTTCATTTAGAGCCACTGAATAAAACATCTCTTGATGACAGTGGAATTGCTATCTAGAGAAAGACAGATTATTACCTCAGCTTCTCACGTCTTTCAAATTTACACCATGTGTTATAGATTAACAGCTACTTTTTTGCTTTTTACGGCTTCCCAAAAATAAAGCCTGCACACAAAGTACAGAATAGCAGCTGTTTATGACTTTTTACACTGTAAGGAAATGAATTCCATTTCGAATTCCATTCCACATTTTTAGTTTTGGTTATGTTATTTTTGGAGGATGGAATAGTGGCATTCCAGCTAGTCTTTTTAAGATGCTTTGCCTGACTCTCAGTTTGTGTTGCTGTATTTCTACTTTTAATTGTAAACACATTTCCACTTTTGATAATTTACACTGAAAGTGAGCTGTTTAGTAAACAAGTAAATTTTTCAATATGAATATGATATTTTCATACTCAGACTATTTAGCAGCACACCAATGCAAAATTAATGTCAAACTGCATGAAGCAACAATACCAGAGACCAAAAGAAAGTGCTTTTACAGGAAATCTGTTGCAAATTTCCTAAATAGGGATAATAAATAGTTCATTCTTTCATACACAGATATGTAGACTGCACAAGATAGGAAATTTGATTGACTAGCATTATATTTTACTTGCTGCTAGTTTTTTAAACAATACAGACAGAGTGCAGAGAATAGTGATAACCTTTACTGTAAAAAAAATGCATATACAATCCAGCTAACACTCTCCCATGGTTTGTTTTCTCAATGTATTACATGATGCAGTCTACACTGCTAGCATATAAAACAAACAAAAAAAATCAAGTTCTAAGCAGTCCAGTCTCAATATTGTAGCTAGGATTTCTCTCCAGAAACATTAACATATTTTAGTGCATTCAATCTATGTCCAAGGTATGGGAGGTGAGAAAATAAAAGCATCTTACTGTTGAGTATAAAAGCAGAGTGTGAAAAAGTCTACTGGTTAATACTTAACCTGATGCATTTTTCAGAACGACTGTACTATTTTTAACTGTTCTTTTTTGGCCACAGGTCAAAGTTTTCCTAGCAAAATACCAAAGTGAAAATGCTGGGAGCAAAGCCCAGAGGCAGCTCTCTCTGCTTTGGCCTAGGCAAAAACATATCTGAATCCAGTCAGATATGGAGCACTGTTTCCCACTCCCCTCCATTGACTATGGCTGTCATTATGCCTCTGAACATCTATGAGAGGAGTAACACAGCACACAGCCTCAGGAAGAACATTTTTCAGATGTTATAGGAAATTCCTATATTCTCCACACAGCACAGGCATACATTCTGTTCAGACAGTTCCTGTATTTTTGGCCAAACAGAACTGAGTCATTTGAAAGCACAAAAAAAGACACAGTGTAAGTGCCTTGAGCAACTCTTGGAAGGACTGGGATTTATTCTCCTTTTTCTGCTCCTCATAACTGGGACACACTGGAAAACTTGGGGCCGACTGGAAATATAAGATTTGAAGACCCTAAAGTCCAGATAAAATACACTTAATTATAACACTACTAATAATAATGATAACAATAATGATAATAATCTGTCTCTCGGCTGTCTTTAGTCTAGAGTTCAGATGGTTAAATGGGGAAATCTAACGCCTTTCACACTTTTTCCCGAGGGCATAGACTTCCCACTAAAGTAAATTGCATTTCATACCCTCACACGGAAAAATGCTATTTGAAAAGGACACAGACGAATCAATTTGCCCCAATGACCCGACTGGACCCCCCAGGTACATTTCTCTCCTAGGCGTGTCGCCTTTTCCTAAATTATTTCCACATCACACAGCAGCCTCAGCTTCAGCAGGGGCCGTTTCACAGGGGGTGAGCGATGGGTGCCCGGAGCGCACACAAAGGCAGGTACTTTGGGACGGGCTCGCCGTGGTTACGAGGCGCGAAAGCCAACGGTGTGAACGATGCTGGGAGGGAAAACAAGGCGCTTTCCTCTCCTCTCGCCGGGGACGTTTCTCACTTTCCCCCAAATAAGATGCAGTTAATGGGAGAGCGCTCGCTCTCCTCTCACAGCCCGTGCCCGTCCTCTCGCTCAACGCAGTCCTGGGGGCGAGGGCCGCTCCCGCCACCTCCCCGCTGCCGGCGGCCGGGCCAGGGGCGTGGAGAGGATCCCCTCGTCCTCCCCCAGGAAACCACTTTCAGGACGCGGGAGCCCTTTCCTTCCTTCCCGTTCCCTCCCGCCCGCCTGAGGCGAGGGCAGCGCTCCCTTTGTTCCCCCGCCGAGAGCTCCCCCGGGCGCGGCCGCCCCTCACCAGCAGGCTCTCCACGTTGACCGGGGAGCGCGGGTCGCGGATCATGGACTCCAGCTTCCTCTGGCGGCCCTCGAGCATCCCCGCCGCCGGCTCCAGCGCCTCGGCCGCCAGGAGAGCCGCCGACATCTTCCCCGCCGGCTGCTGGCTCATCCTCCGGCCCGCCTAGTGCCGGGCCCGCGGAGGGCACTGCGCGGGGCCGCCCGGCGGGCCTAGCGCGGCGGCGAGCCCGGGAAGGGCGGGGGCGACGAGGCGGGAGCGGAGGGCAGCGCCGCC